>CAUYSK010084599.1:0-10166 GCA_963575035.1 Avahi laniger
CCACCATGCCCGGCTAATTTTTTCTACATATTTTTAGTTGTTTGGCTAATTTCTTTCTATTTATAGTAGAGACAGTGTCTTGTTCTTGCTCAGGCTGGTCTCGAACTCCTGAGCTCAAACAATCCGCCCACTTTGGCCTCCCAGAGAGCTAGGATTACAGGCGTGAGCCATTGCGCCCGGCCCTAACTCCCTTTTTTTCCAGGCTTAAAGTTCACAACAGCCTCTATTGCCCAAGTTCTATGACTGTGAGCAAATAGTCATGAGCCCCTAGGCTATCAGACTCAAGGTCTTGTTCTCCAGTAACTACATCAGTAATGAAGGCACTATTTGATCACCATTTGCCCATCTTCTGCATCCATCTATTAACTGATTTTGGATGTAGAAGGGGAGAGAGATGGTATTTATTGATTCTTTCAAACCACAACAAATATGTAAGAACTCTGCAAACCAAAAAAGGGTTATTGTTTTTTTTTCCCCTCAATTATAAATCATTACTTTCAGGACCTGACCAGATCAAAAAAGAAATAACAACTACCCTCCAAGTTTCCAGATCTTACAAAAGCAGGATTCAGGTACAATGGTGAGTCACTGACAAACATGTAGTGACTAATAACCATCAACTGAATAAACACAGGCATTTTTAATCAAAACTGGATTTTGGCCGGGCGCGGTGGCTCACACCTGTAATCCTAGCACTCTGGGAGGCCGAGGCCAGCGGATTGTTTGAGCTCAGGAGTTCAGACCAGCCTGAGCAAGAGCGAGACCCCGCCTCTACTAAAATTAGAAAGAAATTAATCGGCCAACTAAAAATATATAGAAAAAAATTAGCCAAGCATGGTGGTGCATGCCTGTAGTCCCAGCTACTCGGGAGGATGAGGCAGAAGGATCACTTCAGCCCAGGAGTTTGAGGTTGCTGTGAGCTAGGCTGACGCCATGGCACTCACTCTAGCCCAGGCAAAAGAGTGAGACTCTGTCTCAAAAAAAAAAAAATAAAAAAACTGATTTTGTCTGGAATTAAAATTATATATGCTCTTTCATTCAACTGAGTAAAAGAAATTTATCAGGAATTTATCCTACAGATATACTTGTACTTGAGTGTAAAACATAAAAAAAAATCATTATATAGTCGTACGTAACTTTTTAAACTGGAAATCTACATGTTAACAAAAAACCTACAATAATCTAAATATAAACACAAATTAAGTATGTATGCAAACTGTATACTAATATAAACTAATGGATTAAGTGAGTAATCCATCCAGTAAAATACTCTGCAGTCATGAAAAAGAATAAGGTAGATCTCTATATACAGATATGCAACAAGCTCCAATATTTATAAAAAAGATGTACAACAGTGTATGTTCTTATCCATTAAAAAAAAGAGGACATATACATTAAACCAAATTAAACTGCCTATATTTTGACTTACAAAAATGGCAATTTCATTTGGTTCAACATAATAAGTGCTTGTACAGGCATATAATATGGAACACAAGGATCTGAAGAGAAAGATTAGGGAATGGGTCTGAGCTGGGCAAGGGTTTTCAGTGTACCCCTTTTTCTAATCTTAATTTTTCACATGTGCATTTGTTACTGCTTTTTTAAAAGAAGAGTGCATCCCAAAGAAGGTTTAAAAAAATAAGTATTTTCTTCAAAAGCACACTCTATCTTCTAAGTAAAACTAAAGAGACTACATAGAAAGCAGAGTGAAGATAAAATCACCAACACACACACACACACACACACACACACACAAGAATTTTTGAAATGTTCAGAGAAACACACAGGTGAGTTGCTTTATCCCTCTGGTCCCACAGAATTCAGGAAAATAAAAACAGAAGAGTCATTTAAAGTCTATCTGTCTGCTACTAATCATAGTTGGGTGTGATATACAAGGGAATATCAGATGCTGGGTAAATAGTTAAATAAATACCAAAAGGTCAAGTAAATACCAAATTTAAAAAATATGTGATTGTCCAAAGCAAACTGAAAACCCATTCAAGGCTAAGCTTTCCTTTTCTCCAATTACATTTCCCCTCACACAGTTCACATTCCACCAAAGAATCTGAATCAGCCATATGTAAGCCCCACTAAAATGAATTAAACAGTAAGTGGGCAAAACTTAATCATATATACTGCATAAGCTGCTGTAACTACACAAGTTACAGATATGCCTGATTCCTTTTTCTAGATTCTCCTCTCAACTGAAAATTTCTGATTACTTCAATTACAACCATCAAACTGTCCTAGTTACCAAACTGTATTTGAAAAGTGCACTTCCAGACCAGAATAAAAGGGGTATGTCATCCAAGCCAGGTGTCCTGCGATGCACACATTCCTCAGCCTGAAGGACTCAAAGGGGAGAAGTGCCTGGGTCCAGGGCGAAGGAGGCAGCACAACCCCCCACCCACGATCCCCACCCCTGCATGTCCCAAGGGCAACATCCGCAGACCTGGAGGGGTTTTGATAGGCTCTTGGCCTCACTTATATTCACCCAAAGATGGCATGATTTACAAACTGTGTGACTATTTTGCCATTAAAATCACCACCGCCATTTGACCATTTCTGAAGGCAGCATGTTTCCTCGTATGTATCTCACCTCAGGCTCCCCACACCCCACCCCTGCCACTGGCCTTAAAATATTTGTTTTCCTCTCCCTTCGAGATCATTTTTCACTTATTTTATCTTTGATATTTAGTGATCACTGTTTTTGTTTTTCTTTTGTTTCTCTTGTCATATGCATTTTTAATTCTACTTTTTTTACTTTTTAGCAAATATTTCAAGTTATACATGAAAATACAGAGAATAACATTAACAAAATGAACACCCATTATCAACCACGTACCAACTTAGTAAGAAATTAACATTTTGCCATATTTACTTCAGCTCTTTTTGCAGAAGTTTGCTGCAGTTGACATCCACGGTGTACTATTCCTCCCATCTCTCCTTTCCCCTCCTTCTCTTTCCAGAGACAGCCACTCCCTGGTGTTTAACATGCCCGTGCATTTTTAAAACATTTTTCATACATATTCTGTGTTAATTATGGACATGCACATTGTTCTTCATGTTTTAAAACATTAATCAATGGCACCATACTGTACAAATCATTCTGCAACTTGCTTTTTCACTCAACACTGCATTCATTTCAACTGCCATATAGAATTTCATTGTATGAATATACCATAATTTATTTATCCATTCCCCTACTGATGGACATTTAGGTTGTTTCCATTTCTTTACTCTTACAAACAATGCTATAATGAAGGCTTATACATATCTTCTTGGGTACACATTTGAGAGTTTCGAGGGTATGAGCCTAGAAGCGGGCTGCAGAGTATGCACATCTTCACTTTGTCAAATTGCTCTCCATGATTGTACCAATTTACACTTTCTCCAGTCGAGTATGTTTCCTTTGTTCCACATCCTCTCAAACACTTGCTATTACAAGACATTTAAATTTTTGCCAATTTGACAGGTATGAAAGAAAAACTCATAGTTTTTAATCTGCATGTCCTGTAAGAATAATTTCCTCATAAATGTTTGAGTATTTGGACCATTTATTTTTCATTTTTTCAACTTCCGCATTCCCCTTTTACTCTACCATCACCGTTCCATAGTGAGTCATAGTAGAGATGCTGCATCCAGGCTGCCTGGGTTCAAGTTCTGGCTCTAACACATCCACCCAGTGTCCTTGGACACTTTGGTCTCAATATGCCCGTTTCCTCATCTGAAAAGAGGCAGCAGCACCCACCTCACACGGTTGTGAGCGTTTTATAAGTTAACATGTGTGAAGTGCTCAGAACAGTGACAGCCATGTTGTAAGATACAGCATTATTATTTTTACCACTTTAGAAATTAATCTTGTCAGTTATCTTTTAAAATTGAATCTTTTTCTTTTAATGTTTCAATTCATATTTTCTCATATTTTAGGACCTACTATTTTCAGAAATTTCAGCATTCATGACCTTAATCCTTTTATTCCTTTCTTTTCTGTCAGTTTAAAATGTTTCATTTCTGTTCTCTTTGGACATGTCAATTCTTGCTTCTAGGACAGCAAAGAAGCCTGGCCTTGTGGAACAGCTGCAGAGTACATCCTTGCCAAACTGGGGGAGGGCAGATGCTTTACCCCCAGCTGTCCCTGCAGCTGCTCAGCCAAATTCCCATGACAGATCTAGCATCCTTCTGATTGAGAGCTTCAAAACATCTCAACCTTGGTAATTCAACTAAAAGACCTTTACAGGACATGGGTCCTCCTAAGTTAACTGCCCATCTGAATTACTAGGAATGTGTTCTTAAGTGACATCATCTAGTCACTTGATCAGAAGTTTTGTATATTATGGACACTGAAAACATTATCCCTACGTTACTGAGCGAATCGTATAAACAATGTGAGAAGGTAGGAAACACCAGCAAAATTAGTGTGGCAAAATGTTTCATAAACAGGCATCCAATACACACTGATTGCCTAATAAGGAACAAAGGGCTCTCAATGCTGCTGATCGGCCTCTAATGAAAACGTAGATGGTGTTAAACCACAAGCTAGACCCTGGGGAAAGAGGTACAAGGACAGTCCACGACTCTGCCTTTCCCTCACCACACTACCTGGCTTCTGTATTTCTACTTTGATTCACCTGTTGAAGCGGGTTTTAGGAGGATCCTCCTTGTGTGTCTAGCATACAACACTCATGAAAGAGAGCAGAAACACCCTGGTTTGCCTCTCAGCTCTTGGAGCTGGAGAGTAGATGACCTTCTACCAGGCAAGGTTTCAGACAGGTGTCTCAATTTTCATAAGAGGCTAGCCAAGTTGCCAACCTATTCGTCTGATCTTGAAAGCATACAAATTCACCTTCAAACAGCACAGAATATATGCAATTCTGGCCCTAGCCAGAGGCAGTAACCTAAAGACATTTGCAGCTCATTTCTTGTCAGAACCAGGTGAGGACAGTGGTATTGATGGAAGACTGTGTCAAGCCCATCCATTCCTCTAGTCTAGATAGCCTCGTTTATCCACGGCTTAAGCCATCTAAAAGCTGCATAACGTTAATACAGCGGTATTCTCCAAGATGGTTGGATTACTGGTGATTTTTATTTTCTTCTTTTTAAACTCTTGTATTTTCCAAATTTTCTACCATGAGAATGTGTTCTGTTTATAATAAAAGAAAAACACAATAAATGTTATTTTTAAAGCTACATACTTGGAATACATCACCTTCCCCACTCCCGCCCTCCCACATCCCAACTAAAGTGCTTTTATTGAAAAACAACTGATAACCACTTTCATGAGAAAATTTTACCAAAAAATTTGTTTGTAAAACCCAAAACTGCACTTCCAGGGAGTTTTTGCTATGAACAGGATGTTGCTGACATTACTGCCTACTTCATCACTCAATTAATATTTCTTGTAAGCCACATGAGAAATTCCTTTCGGAACTAAACACTACGAAAACATGGTTTCATCCAAGCAATTGGTTAACTTGTTTCTTTATGGACAAGGAGAATTATATAACTTGTCAAATTTTTCCTTTTCATTTTGGCAACAGAAGGCCATATGTAAATATGAATTGTAACTAATACCTATGCAGGGCTTTATGCCTATGCAGCTTTGTTCTGAGGATCCCAGGCTCTAACTTGGTTTTCTAATGTGTTTTGAATATTCTTCTGCTGTGTAGATGTATTCTTGAATCCTCCCTAAACCCTTCTCACAACAGGGTAGGACATTATTAAATACAATATTCTACCTTGCTCAGTATTAATGTTTTTACTTTATGTTCTAAAACTTTAAAACTAAGGAACAATGAAATCACAATACAGTGTCTTTCTCATTCTCAACTAACAGATAAAAAGTTCAGCTCAAATTCAACATAAAAAACAAAGAATTAATTATGATTCCACTCTTAAACCATTAAATTTTTTTGCTCTTTTTCACTTATGAAGGGCATTTAATTTTTATACCAAGATAAATACAGAAAAAATACAACAAAAATGCTTATTTCAGTGTATATATTATAGGTTAACTAAGAGCAAAAGGAGGCAATATATTATAGGTGTTATAAACACAGACTTTGGGATCAACAGATCAGTGTTCAAATCTTGACATAAATATTTACTAGAGGTATGAATTGGTCCACACGTAAAATGTGGAGAATAACATTACCTACCTATTACAGGTGCTGTGAGAATTGAATAACATATGTAAAGCACTTAAAATAATGTATAACATATGTTTGCACTCAATCGGAACAGCTGCTGCTGTCACTGTTATTATTACACAAAAAGCCTACACTGCCCTCTTTAAACCATTTAAGTATTTCTGCCAAATAACTATTCAAGGATTTTCCTGCATACCTGCGAAACGGAAATGTTTCCCCAAAACGGGTGTGTAGCATAGTAATTCAGTGACTGGGATACTTTAATAAATTTACCTGAACTGTCCAGTACGAAGAAAGCAAAGAGCTCTGTTACCATAAAGAAGGTGGTTTTCAGGTCTTAAAAAGAAACAATGTTTAGTTAGTAAAGCACATTACAGATGAAATAAACAAAAACCACACAGAAAACATAGGGAATGGAAATTTTTTTTTAAACTTTACATCTGTGTGGCAGAGGATTTGAAATCTTAACTAAGTCCCAGTTCCTTTCATTCTAACTTAAGTAACCTTATTCAAACCAATCTAAACTCCCCTGTATTCAAAAGAAAGATAATTCTACTTGCTCTAATTCACAGGGCTGTTGTGAGGACCAAATAAGACATATTAAAGAGCTACCAAACTACAAAGCATGCTGTAACTTTAGGGGATAAGATTACTTGTATGTCAGGCCATGCCACTTTGACAAAGAAACAAAGCCTGCAAATTGAAACAGTAACTTAAGTAGTTTCATTTCAAATTTTGTTCTTTTTAGTTTTATCTGACTATGTGTGGTGACATTTATTTCTCCTTTCCTCCACCTCTTCCACCAAAGAATAGAGCAGCAGACTTTCAGACGTGGCATGCTAACTGGATTCATGCATTCCCTGAAGAGATGGGCAAGATAGGAAAGAGAGTAGTGTCTACAGAGAACCCTCCAAAGGCTGCTACAGTATTAGGTGGCCCAGCTGATGCTGTCGGTAGCATCCGAGTATGAGGTACCTCTGAAGGAAAAACTATAAAATCTAGCAGCTGAACAAAGAAGACACAGTACAGAGAGCACATGCATTTTCTCAACAATTCCCAATATTATCCTTCAAAAGTTAAGTCTTAGGAAGCACAAACCCCTGAATGGGTGCCATCTTAAGTGCTACCTCTTACAATCGGTTAATGATTTGGAAGGACTTGGTTGATGGCAAAATGAGAACAAGACAGAATAGATGACTCTGTACCGGAAAAGTCTGAAAGAAAATGGAGGAGGACAGAACCAAATTCACAATTTTGCCAGATGTGCTTGACTTATACTACTTGACTAGGCTCATATACTCAAGCTATCTGCAATGGTTCTAATGCCTAAAGATGAAGAAATCTATTCTGCACAGCAAATTAAAAGATACTCTCCAATTCCTCATCCTGTTTTTATTTCTCCTACATAGCATTCTAACTTGATCTGCCACATAAAAAGGATCTCACTGTTCTATTTTGGTCTTACCTATATTCAATGGCTCTGGTGTAATAGATAATAGCTATATCAAATCTTCCTTTGGCAAACTCTTCATTTCCTTTCATTTTCATTAGTTCTCCTTGCTGAGAAACCAAGGTGAAAGAAGACCCATCGATTAGCTCCAAAGATAATCAAGACCCAATACCTAGGAAAAATGGATCTGGGTTTCTATCTTTGATATCAGAAATAATCTAGGGGACTATTTATGTAGAAAATGAGAATGCAATACCCAATATTTTGGCATATATATTTAAAGAAATTTTTCTCTAATGACTCAACACTTTGTTACAGGAATATTAAAAAATAAAGCAAACGATCACATCATGATTAATTACTAAAAATTGTGTGCAGTATTTGGTAGATTCATTTTTAAATATACCTTATCAGTAAAGTACAACAGACTAAAAAGTAGATGCAAAGTAGAAATTTAACTTTAGGTTAGTAAATGTGATATTATACAATAAATCTTAATGCTTAAAAAATATATAAATCAATAACACACAGGCAATGTTGATTAGATTAATAGAAAAAAATGAGGTGGTGGGTTAGCAAGAATATATATGAAAGATGCTATAACTATAACTGAAAAGCTATAACTTTTCACTTCAAACACTCAAATTTTTTAAAATAAATAAATTAAACTGGATCATATCAATGGCTTTCATTAGAGAATTCAATAAAACAGTAAATATTTTCCTAAATCATTTTTTAAAATGAGTTAAGATCATATTTCCTATGAGTGAGCTGGATGGCATGTGAATTACATTTCAATAAAGCTGTTACCAAAGAAAATCACATTTCTTCAACTAAATGAAAGACCAATAGGCTGGGCATAGTGGCTCACACCTATAATCCCAACACTCTGGGAAGCCAAGGCGGGAAGATCACTTGCAGCCAGAAGTTCAAGACCAGCCTGGGCAACATAGAAATAATAGACCCAATGTCTACAAAAAATAAGAAAAATTAGCTGGGCATGGTGACATGCCTGTAGTCCCAGCTACTTGGGAAGCTGAGGCAGGAGGATGGCTTGAGCCCAGGAGTTTGAGCCTGCATTGAGCTATGAATGAGCCACTAAGTGAGACCCTGTCTCCAGAAAAAAAAAAAAAAAATTTAGTTGAAAAAAATCAGATTTTAATTTTCAATTAACTGTTTAAAAACCATTTGAAAATTCTGATCAAGATATTTCTTCAAAAAAAATTCAAAATTACAATCTATTAAAAATTTCCCTCAAACATGTCATTCAATTTTATAATAGTTCTTGTATGCCATCAGAAAGCAGTTTTGTTATTAACTTCCTCTGACTGTTAAAAGTTCTAAGAGGCAAATCTTATATTTACAAGTAAATATTTATCCTCACCTCTATACAATCCGCACAAGTTTGGGTTTTAAGTTCTTCAAGCAAATTGGAGTTTTCTGTTATAACTTTAGTTATGTGATACTTGTCTAAATTTTATTTTTAGGAGAGAGAGAGAATATTTGTTAAAAAAAACAAATCGGTGTTGATAATATTCTTATTTTTAGTTAAGATAGGGGAGTCTATAAAGTTCATTATATTACTAACCTTTCTAAATAGCCTATGTTTCTTGTAATCTTTTATGTGTATTAAATAATATAGTAAAAATGTAAATTGATAAAATGTTACAGAAAACATTGGATTTACTGTTTACTATCAATTTACTCTCAATTTCTATTTCTAGCAATTAAAAAAACTCATTTATTATTACATTAGTTGTAACTGTATTTATAACAAATGCTCTATCAGAACATATTCCAAATATGCCTCATCATCACTCAAGCCAATTCAGCAAACATTGTCAAGCACCTGTGGTGTACCAGGCACAATGTTCAATAAAAATGTATAAAAACAAAAACGTGGAAAACTACTTTCTAAAATGCATTTAACATACAGGCTGAGTATCTCTTATCCAAAATGCTTTGGACCAGAAGTGTTTCAGATTTCAGATATTTTTGATTTTGGATTACTTGCATTATTATACCAGTTGAGCATCTCAAATCCTAAAATCTGAAATTCAAAATGTTCCAGTGAAGATCTCCTTTGAGCCGGGCACAGTGGCTCATGCCTGTAATCCTAGCACTCTGGGAGGCCGAGGCAGGCGGATTGTTTGAGCTCAGAAATTCAAGACCAGCCTGAGCAAGAGTGAGACCCCGTCTCTACTGAAAAAATAGAAAGAAATTAGTTGAACAAAAATATATATATATATATATATATATATATATATAAAAAATTAGCCGGGCATGGTGGCACATGCCTGTAGTCCCAGCTACTCGGGAGGCTGAGGCAGAAGGACTGCTTGAGCCCAGGAGTTTGAGGTTGCTGTGAGCTAGGCGGACGCCACCGCACACACTCTACCCCCGGCAACAAAGCGAGACTCTGTCACAAAAAAAAAAAAAAAAAAAAAGACTTCCTTTGAGCATCATATCAAAGCTCAAAGTTTCGAATTCTGGAGCATTTCAGATTTTTGATGCTCAACTTGTAACAAATAAAGAATTTAAAATGTCTTCATTCAGTATTTTGACTC
>CAUYSK010084600.1:0-15799 GCA_963575035.1 Avahi laniger
ATGTTACCTCAAGCTAATGGAATGAATCTAATGCTGGAAATTTCAGGTTACAGAGCAGACATTTTGTTGGAGAGGGGTTTTTTTGTTTGTTTGTTTTGTTTTTTTTTTTTGAGACAAAGTCTCACTGTGTTGTCCGGGCTAGAGTGCCATGGCGTCATCCTAGCTCACAGCAACCTCAAACTCCTGGGCTCAAGCGATCCTCCTGCCTCAGCCTCCCGAGTAGCTGGGACTACAGACATGCGCCACCATGCCCGGCTAATTTTTTTCTATATATTTTTAGTTGTCCAATTAATTTCTTTCTATTTTTAGTAGAGACGAGGTCTCGCTCTTGCTCAGGCTGGTCTCGAACTCCTGAGCTCAAACAATCCGCCCGCCTCGGCCTCCCAGAGAGCTAGGATTACAGACATGAGCCACCGCGCCGGCCAAGAGGGGTTTTCTTTACATTGATGATATACTAGATACCAGCAATTCTACCCACGATCAAGGCTGACACTATCACGTACTGTCACAGAGCTGGAGACTACTTCGACTCATTCATTCTAAGGAGTACAGGACCAGAACTGTTCAATTACCTGCACACAATTTTATGTTATAAAATATTAATACTTTCAGGACTGGGTTTGAAAAAGAGGAAGCCAATATTTTATTCCTGGCCATTAACAATTACTTGAAGCAGAGAAAATCAAACTCCCTCTCTTTCCATTTGCCTTCAGTGCAGGATGTTTTTCTCCTCTTTACTACCAGCGGGGTCATTATCAGAAATATGCCAGACAGTTCAGGGCTACTTAAAATTTTTATGAAAAAAAGAAATCATTAGGCTCCTTAGAATAGTGTTAAACTTAGCCAATAGCATAACTCAGTAAGAACAGATGACAATTTTGAGCCTCTTTTCACAGAAATTTTTTATTTTAATACTTACAAATTTTTGAATTAAACACAAACTTAAAACCTACAAGTTCAATACAGAAAACTTTATCCTGAACCATTTAAAAAAATATTTTAGTGTGTATCTCCTACAAAGAAGGACATTCTTCTACATAACTTCAATACAACCATGAAAATGAGAAACTTAATATTGATTGTTACCATCTACTGCTGAGATTCTGTTAGTTTCATCATTTGTCCCCATAATTTTCACCACAGTAAAAAATATCAGTTTAGAAACACATGTTGTGTCTTTTAGGTCCCCTCAGTCTATAAGACTTTCTCAGTTTTCCTTTAAGTCTTATAATAATTCTTAATCTTTTTTGAAAATTAGAGACTAGTTATTTTGTGGAATGTAACTATCTTCAGATTTACTTGATGTTTCTTCATGAATATATTCTGTTTATGCATATTTGGCAGGGATTAGCACAGAAGTCATGCCATGTTCTTCTCATTGTATCCTATCAGGTGGCACATAGCTTCAAACGGTCCCATTACTGATGACATTCACTATGATCTCTTAATTTAGGTGGTATCTTTGGGCTCTTTCCCCTTTGTAATTAATAAATATTTTGTTGGGAAGTACTATGAAACTACATTATATACCATTTCTCAAAAAAAAACCTTTATATACACATACATATGTATATTATTAATAGTTGTCCTTCGGCAGATGCCCAAGTCCCTTAGAGTTGGTCCCTTGCAGTCTGGTCCAGAGATGCAGCAGAACCCATGGATATGGAGGGCCAACTGTGTGTGTGTGTGAGTGTGTGTGTGTGTGTGTGTGTGTGTATGTATGAATGAATGAGTGTATTTCTCATTCAACTCCTGCTTTTCTATATAATTCACTTGGTTAAAGTCCATAGTTATCATTATATATTCTGATGGTAAATTGAGCCAGATTTGGAAAGTGGCAAGCTGGAGTCTGTAAACTTTGGACATATCCCATTATGCCTTGATTTCTGATACAAGATATTCCAGACTCCTCTTATAAGTATATTCCACATACAAAAACATATACAAACATACAGTTACATCAATATTTATTCCTATATTTAGTAGAATCATGAATTCCCACCGGTATTTATAATTCTCATTTGGTATCACAGGCTTATTCTGGTTTTCTTTCTTTCCAAATTTGTACATCCTTCTCAGACAGTGAGAAACCTGGATCCTGTTATCCTTAATTTAGTTACCTGATGAATCCTCCTCTAAAGAACCTATCTTTGCTGTCTCTGCTGCTACCTCTTCCTAGGCAGAAGCCCTCCTCATCCCACTTGAGGTAGCTAAGGTTATTAATTATGAAATGTCCTATTTCCTTAAGTTTGACAGTTGGTATCTCTGAAATTTCACTTTGACCCTTCTTGTTTTGTTCTTATTGTGAAAGTACATCCTCAGTCTTTCAAACACACAGTTTAGCTTGTGATTATCTTTCACATTTTTTAGAGTAATTTTTGTGAAACCATAGACAAGTCAAATATTTGTGTTATTTCAAATGAGTTCTGTCATGAAACCAATGCAGCGCAGACAGTTCAAAATTTCAATAAAGCATTTGGAAAGCATGTGGCTAATGAATGCACAGTGTGTCAACAGTTTGAGAAGTTCCATTCTAGTGATTTCAATCTTGAAAATGAGCCACACAGGCAACCTGAGACCAAGGTGGATAATGAGGAGCTGAAAGCTGTAGTGGAAGCGAATCCATTGCAACCTACCTGTGAATTAGCAGCAAGGTTTGACATTACTATTCCAACAATATTGGACCATTTGAAACAAATGGGCAAGGTAAAGAAGCTGGGTATATGGGTTCTGCATGAATTAAATGAGCATCAGAAGAGAAATCATCTCAAACCTTGCCTTTCTTTGCTGTCATGACATAAAGGCGAACCATTTCTATACCGTATTGTTCCATGTGATGAAAAATGGATTCTTTTTGACAATCGCAAGCATTTGGCACAATGGTCAGATAAAGATGAAGTGCCAAAACACAGTCCAAAACCAAATATTCATCAAGAAAAGCTAATGGTGCCTGTTTGGTGGTCCAGTGCTGGTATTATCCACTACAGCCTCATGAAACTTGGTCAATTGATTACAGAGGATGTCTGCTGCAACCAACTGGAAGAAATGATGAGGATGCTTGTGATTAAGCAACTAAGATTGGTCAACAGAGACAGGCCAATCCTCTTGCAAGACAACACTCAACCACATATCACACAAACAATGCTCCTCAAACTACAGCAGCTGGACTTGGAAATTCTATGTCATTTCCCGTATTCACCAGACCTTGCACCAGTTGACTACCACTTCTTCCAGGCTTTGGACCACTTCTTGCAAGGAAAAATATTCGACTTTCAACAAGCTGTGGAGAAGGTCTTTTGCAATTTCATGGCCACTTGCTCTCCAGGCTTCTTCACTGTTGGCATAAACAAGCTACCACTGAGATGGCAAAGCTGTGTCAATAGTTTAGTTGCACACTTTGATTAATTGTACTGCTGCTTGTTTGAGATATAATAAACTACACTTTTGATTTGAAATCAGACATTTCATATTTAACAATCTAAAATATATCAGACAAATTAGTTTTCAAAGCAAACAATATTAGCAGTGACAAATATGTGATTTCATGATGATAAAGAAGTCAATTCATTAGGAGGACATAACTTTCCTAAACATGTTATGCTATTCAAAATCTTGTTAATTAGCTGGGCACGGTGGTGCATGCCTGCAGTCTCATCTATTCTGGAGGCTGAGGCAGGAAGATGGCTTGAGCCCAAGCATTTGAGCTTGCAATGAACTATGATGACACCACTGCACTCTACCCTGGGCAATAATTAATCAATCAATCAATTAATTAAATTAATTTTTAAGAAAATGAAAAGATATACCAAAATCAGGGACAAAATATTTATACATCATATATCTGAATATGGATTTGTATCTAGAATATACAAAGAACCCTCAAAACATAACAATAAACAAATAACCCAATTTTATTAATAATAATAGGCAAAAGAATTAGATGATACTCCACTGTAGTAGTCAAATGAATAGCAAATAAGCACAGTGAAAGATTCTCAACATCATTGGTAATTAAGGAACGGCAAATTAAAACCATGATGGGATACCACTAAATATTTTTTAGAATATTTAAAATTTAAAAGATTGCTGCTAAGGATCTGTAGGAAGTGGACCTCTCATATATACTGCTATTAGGAGTGCAAAGTGGTGCTACCACTTTGCGAAATAGTTTGACAACATCTTAAAAAGCTAAACATACACCTACCATAAGATCCAGCCATTCCACTCTTTGGTATTTATCTAAGAGAAAGTAAAGCGTATTTCCATGAAAAGACATATGTGAATATTTATAGCACCTTTATTTGTAATAATAATTGAAAACAACCCAAACGTTCATCAACAGCTGAATGGATAAATAAACTATGCAACATTCCTGCAATGAAATACCCTTCAGTCAGACCTACTCGTAATTAACATAAATACAGAGAATAGGAATCATGTCTCATTAGGAAAAATATAAAAACCTCTGATTTAGAAAATAAATATCTCAGACTGGTGTGGATCTAGAATGTAGTAATGGATAAATATTCAGGGTCACTATCTGGTGCTCATAGGAGATGTTTCTAAATCCAAAGTGAACTACAAGTTTCTTATCAACCATGATAGAGTAAACTTTTATCCCTTTATTTCTTCTCCCTTAAATTATCTCATGAAAGAAAATTTGACTATTCATATGCCACTTTCATTTCTCCCACAGCTCTCTTAGGATGTTCCCTATAATTATTGATAAATGATATTTTCCCAACTTTTTAGATGATGATACATAAAAACAGAACATTTCAGATAAAATTTTAAAAAACTACTAAGACTTTCCTAGCTAAAGAGGAATCTCTGGATGTAAAACCATTCCCCTAAGGATAGATCCACAAGTATCTTCATTTTTCTAAGAAATCTCCAATAAGTTTATAGCTACTAAATGGTCTGAGTATAGTCAAATTTTAACACTCTATTGAAAGACCTATTAAAAATATTTCAGTCATTTTTTTAGTCCTCATTTTACAGAGTGAAAGAAAAATATGATTTGGACATTATCATTCTCTCATCTTCTAATGGAAGTCCTAGCAATTGAAATAGGCCAAAGACAAACCTGAAACAGAAACAAAGAAGACCATGCTAGATTAGCAACCACTTGCCACTGGAATAAGTCCTGCAGAATTTATCCCAGTCTGAATGGTCCACTCATTCCATTCCTAAGCATTCACACAGAGAGTGATATAAATAAACAAACATTGAGCTACATGCTTTTGCCTCAAAATCATGAGATCTAAAATAAATTGAAAAAGTTATTTCACTCTAACATTTGACCTCTCTTTTATGAATACAAAGTTTTTATAAATATACCTCATTACAAGTAAAATCAAAATATGAAATGCTAGAATAAAAAATATGTAAGATAAAAAATAAGTTTGACACACACACACACACACACACGCAAAATCCTCCTTAAAGTTTCAGAGGTCTACAAGCCCTATCTTGCTTGGAGGTACCTATCTACAGCTCAATTCTAGGCAGGATCAAGGAGAGGGAAAAAAGATAGCCAAAAGGTATATAAGCATTCCTTATGAAAAAGGCTCTTTGTGACATGTCCATGGTGGCTCCAATCATTCCCTTCTCCTCTCTAAATTACCAAAATTATACAAAAAAAAAATCTAAGCAAAAGGAGTATGCTTTCTGTATAAACAAAGCTTCAAGAAAAATTCCATAAATATCATTCCAAAGAGTTTCCCTCCCTTAATTCCTTTCACATAGATACACTGAACCTAAAACTAGCAGAGCTCTTTGTGTTTACTCAAAGGGACATTACTTTTTTCAATTGAGATCCTCAAATATAAATATTATATTAAGCATTATAATTCTCTGGAAATATAAATCTCATATATATGGAGATGTTTTCCTGTTGTAATGTTCAGCTTTCTGACAAAAACATTCAACTCAGTACTATCCAGTTTCACACCTTTAATTGTGTATCTGATTCACAAAACAGGAGATTATCTATTTATTGTTCAGAGATTGTCTGCTATAACTTTCTCATTTTACAATGAGGAAACTGAGACCTAGAGAGATTAAGTGCTCTGATCAGGTTCAAACAGTTCATTAATGGCAAGCAAGGATTAAAAATAAGTCTACATAGACTGTCCAGAGACCTTTCTATTACTTTGTGCTATGCAAACTTTTTAGGAATCCACTTATTTGTATGTTATAGATAGGTGCCATTGTGAAAATTATACATGTAAATTCATAATTTTCTCCCAAGTTAGATACATTAAAGGAAAATTAGATAAAATTCACTTACTTCCAACTATGATCTAGAAAACAGTATTAACTTACATTTTCTACAGATCAGGTTAGTTGATTAGAATTAAAAATCCTGCTAGAGTAACACGATTTTTAAGACTATTATTTTAATTCCACTCCAAAATGCTAATCCATTCTAGGAGTAATGCCAAAATGACATTTCAATATTGGAAATCAGTAGAAAACGGGAATACTCTTGTGTAGATGAAAACAGCAAGAATTTTGTGACTTAAAATTCCCAATTGTTAACACCATACTCACACACTAAGTATCCTATAGTAGGCCATCAATTTATAAACAAAAGCTCCTTAAAGGTATCTTACAGTGGGCATAGCAATTGTCAAAACTACTATGCCACCAGAAAGGCCATCTCAACGTGATTTCAGATGCTATTTTTAACAAGTGAACAGCTCAGCTGGCTAAAACACCAGAATAGTGTGAAGACCGGACTCAGAGGTGGTCCAGGTAGCTTCTCTCTTTCCACAATCACAGTCTGTATATGCCTGTACTCTTTAATGAATAAGATGAAACATTAAAAAAATTTTCTAATTCTAGTTTGTTCTGGATCACAAATAGACAACTAAAAGTTCACTATTAAGGATTACAGAGTAGAAGAATGAGGACAATCACAAGTGTAGTGTATGAATGGTAAGACGTAATATGTGGCTCAGCTCTGAGAAAAAAGGGTCTATTGGATATGGAAAGACACTTCAGTAACTCTGTATACCATGCTTAAAGACAGCCGTGCTGTACCATGATAAAACTGTACTTAAGAAATATGTTTAGACCAGGTACACTGGTTCACATTTGTAATCCCAGCACTTTGGAAGGCCAAGGCAGGAGGATCACTTGAGGCCAGGAGTTTGAGACCAGCCTGAGCTGGTTTGAGACCCTGTCTCTACAAAAAATAATAAAAAATTAGCTGGGTGTGGTGGCACCTGCCTGTAGTCCCACCTACTCAGGAGGCTGAGCCGGGAGAATCACTTGAGCCCCGGACACTGAGGCTGCAGTGAGCAAAATGAGTACCCACCCTGGGTAACAGAGCAAGATGCTGTCGGAGGGGAAAAAAAAAGAGAGAAAGGAAAAGAAATATGTTTATAAAACAGTGTTACTTAAAGAGGTTGGATTATGGTGGTACTGTCTCAACTGTCAAGGAGTGATTTAATAGAGGCAAAAAGACCAAAGTATTTGGATGAACAATGCCAAAATTCAAGTTAAGCCCACCTTTTCCCCCACAAAAGTAGTACATCCCCTATCACAATAAGGCAGCAGATTCTGGTTGGATTTTGAATGCCGTTTTTTTGCTACAATACACAGAAAATCAGGCCAGTTGTTCTTTGGGTTTTAGCGATATCAATTATCACCATCCATGACTGTAAATAAACAGACTAACAAATATAGAGCATAGGCTACTAATGGTAAGTATACTGTAAGTAAGGGTCCTCAGTGCTTTTTTACATGAAAAATGGCATTATCACTCTGATTACCTTAGTTAAAAAAAATCTGAATCAGCAACTATTTATCTTAATTTTAATGTTCTTTTTTGCTTTAGTCAAAATTGGTCCATTTGGCAGCAAATAAGGTTTCTCATTAACTAATACAGAAAAGTATGTCATGGCTTTTAAATTATTCTCAGACTTTTACCTGTTGACATTACGTTTCATTCTAGAAACCCCTGGGTATTAAATCTGAGAGATCCTCTTTGAACTTCTAAGACTTTATTGTATTCTGTTTAAGTATACTGTTCAATGAATCCTTATTGAATACCAATTATGTACAAGACATTGTATTACATTCTGGGAATAAAAATAATAATAATAATGATAATAAGCTCCTGCCCTCCAAATGGTCAGTCTAGTGAGTCAGGTCATCGTGTACACAGTAAATGTCAATATACCGTGACAAGTGTGATGATGGAGGTGTTCACAGCATTCTAAGGATGAACACTGGGAAGTATCTACTCTAGATTAGAGGTCAGTCAGGAAAAAGCCTTGGTGGATACCTGAGAAGAATCTTGAAATATGAGCAAGTTAACTAAGAAAACAAGGAAAGCAAAGGCCATTCCAGGAAAGAAAGAAACTGAAAGACTCTGGTTCCTACAGAGAGCTGTGTGCAGTTTAGTTCCCCTGGAGCAAGAAGTCTAGAGGTGCCAACTGTTAATAGAAAAAAGTCTTCCATATCATACTAAACAATTCAGAGCTAAATCTTGAGTCTATGCATGGCAAATTGTGTAGAAGGCTTAATGTACCTGAAAACCCAGAGAATTGTTTTGTTTCATCAGCTGAGACTTTAGAATTTTTTAAAGACAGGACACACAATCTGCTGCGTTCCACAGAGAATAATTCTTTACTGTATTAAACATAGCCACTTTTACATAGTTATTGAACCTGACTGAGGTTTGGATTTAAAGCAGAGACATAAGATGTCGGACTTTCATTTTTAATAAAATACAGTGAGTATAGCCAAGATAATGTTGATCATATGAATAAAACTATTGCAAAACATCCTTAAAAACTCCGTAAACAGTAAGAATAAATGAAGCCATGCAAAACACACTTGCAGTACAACTATAAGACAAAGAACATTCAGAAAACTCAAAGTAGCTCTATGTAGAAAAAAAACAAACCATTTTCCAGTGAAACTGTTTCTTAATACTCTGCCCTAAGCCTTTGCAGACAAGAAGTGAGGGGCTAGAAAAAATTGTATAGAAGAGAAAAGAATAGAATGGAGGGTCTATGACTAAATTCAGTTACCCTAGAAAGAAATAATCTACAGTAAGTGTGAAACTACTATGGAAAGAAGTACTAATCGATCAAAGTGTTAATTATAGGAAGAAGACTTACAAGTGCACAAGGGACTTCAAAAAGCAGTCTTAAAAAAGGTAGTGCTGATACAGAAAGAAGAGAAAAAGTGAAAGGCACTGATTGGAAATCACACATAAAGGGAAAGAAAATGAAATGGGTAAATTAAGGATGCTACAAGACACATAAACTTTTAAAAGTTGAAAAATGCATGATCTCTCCCCTCCCCTCACTACTCTCCAAAGGAGCCATCCCTAAAATAAACTCGATTTCACTTCACTGACAAAAGTGGATGGCTCTTCAACTAGAAATCTCACAACTCATATCAAACTGCCAGCCCTATCCAAGAAAGTAGAGGCATAATCAAAACTACTTTAAGAAGAAAATATAATTTGATAATCAAAATAATTCATCTGATAAAAACCTAAACATAAAGCAAAAGAACACTATACCACAATACTCCAAACTGGATTAAATATCTTTGATATCTTAATATCCTTAATATTTGGGAGAATATTAAATAAATGAGCCAGAAATTCTAAAACTAAGAAAAATAATCAAGAAGGAGTAAAATAATGAAACTCAATTTTTTGAACTCAGGAAAGGAACAGAAGAAAAAAACAAAAATCATATCAGAAATGAAGATTAAATTACAAAATACCCAAAAAAGAATGTATTTGAATAAAACTTACAAAGTCCTTGAAAAAATGAAAGACATTTAAAAAGTCAGATAGAAAGAAGTTAAAATAGGCAAAGAATTTATGTACATTTCTTTTTGTATTGTTATAATTGGAGTCCTTAACAAAGGACAATAAAACAGTGGAAAAGTACTAATATCTAAAATTATATACCAAAAGAACTTGCCAGAAATAAAAATTCTTGATCTAATCGTTTCCAAACTACATGTTGACTGAATTCAAGGAATGGTATGAAATATTTTAAATTTGAGAAAAACACAATATTTGACATCTGTTGAAAATCACACAATCAGTTCAAAATATTTCACAGATTGTATATTAGATAGAACTGTATTCCTTTTCATAACCTCGAACATTTGTAAAGTTAAATTGTCAATAGATGTGATAAAAATAAAAGCAAGTACAACATGAAAATCAATGTGAGACAGGCAGTGTCTAATTTGATTCTAAAGTTTGAGAAATTGAGGCTCACACATCTCAATAGTAGGTGATTTGGATTACAAACAAATAAAAACACTATTTTTTTTCTTTAATTTTCAAATGGTCACCAAGTTGATAGGATATAAATATTTATTTAGGTATTTGGATGAAACTACTTAAATAGAGCTGTTATATATACTTTTGGCCTAAGAGCTCCGTGAAAATATTTCTGAGACCCCATAGGCACCGTGACCTGAGAAAGTTTAGAACCTCTGTTTAACCTACAGATAGAAAGAGGCCACCTGGGAAAACTGATCTTCAATGATCAAACTCTGAGACATACTCTATTGGAACCATTAGACTTTAAAAATAAAAATCTTTAGGGTCTTAAGGAAAAAGATCCAATAACTTACAAGTGCAAGAGAATTAGACTGACATCAATTTCTCAAAAGCAACATACTAAGCAAGGCAACAACAGAACAGCATTTTCAAGAACTCCAGCAGAGAAAATATGAAATGTATTTATATCCAGCTAAGCTGTCCTTCAAGTATCAAGTCTATAGAATAACAGTTTTAAACATGGAAGAACTCATGGAATACAGTCCACATGAGCCCTTATTGAGCAATCTACAAACAATAGGTCAAAGGATACAATTAAAAACTGACAAATTAGATAGCAAAGAGTAAAATAATTCTTTAAAAAGTGTCTAAAAGCATTTCAACAGGTATTTATTTCAAGTACAAAGGTAACCACCAGAACAGAAATCAAACCTTCCTAATACCACAGGAAATTTTAAAAATTAAAGAACAAATTAAACAAATCACAGAGGGAAAAACCACCAAATAAAACATAATACACATAAAAGCTATAATATAATTATCAATTATTTTATAATTATAATTATTTTTATAGCTATTATAATTATCAATTATTCATATTAATTTACTTGATAATTATTAATTTATTTGATAATTATTAATAGTAATTTAATTTATAATTAATTATGAATATTAACTGATAAGTGTTAAATATACATGTTAATTTTTACTTAATTATTAATATCAATTTAACTGATAATTATTAAACTAATTAATGGTCACTATTAATTTAATCAATGATTATTAATGATTGATGGTATTATAGTTATATTAGTTATATAATATGATTATATTATTTTATTATATAATTATATTACATAATTATATATTTTATTATAATTAATTATAGTGTTGATATTAAACATGACAATCATATCAATAAATGTGAATAGGCTTAATAAACTAATTACAAGACAAAACTATCATAGTTTTGTCATTCCAAAGTACAGAAAATGAAGCAAGCCTTCCAAATTCTTTATTGATTTATTTCAGAATATTACAGGGGTACAAATGTTTTGGTTATCTAAATTGCCTTTGCACTGCCAGAGTCACAGCTACAAGCATCCCCATCCCCCAGACAGTGCACACAGCACCTATTAGGTGTGAGTTTACCCCTCCCCTCCTCCTACCTGCCCGACACCCGACGAATGTTACTTCCATATGTGCATATGTGTTGATCAATCAGTACCAATTTAATGGTAAATACACGTGGTGCTTATTTTTCCACGCTTTTGATAATTCACTTAGAAGAATGGGCTCCAGTTCCCATCCAGGATAATACAAGAGGTATTAGTTCACCATTTTTTTCCAAATTCTTTTGATAAAGCAAGTACAACATTAAAATCTAAATCAGTAAAGGCAGCAAAACAAAAGAAAATTACAGATCAATATCACTTACCAATATCACTTATCAGCACAAGACTACAAAATAAAATATTAACAAACTGAATCTAACTCTATATTAAGATATACATACATCATGACCAAGTGGAATTTATTCCAAGAACTACAGTAATGGATTAGGGAGTCCATTAATATAACACACAATAATAAAACATCTAAGGGGAAAAATTATATGATTATGCCATAAATGGCCAAAAAAAATCACCTTTGGCAAAATATGACACATCTATTTCTGATTAAAAAGCACTCCTGGAAACAGGAATTGAAATATACCTGTTTAAAGTAATAATATATATACACACACACACTTTAGTTTTAAAGGCAGCATCTTACTTAATGGGTAAATACCAAAATTTAACATCTATTTCTGATTTAAAAGCACTCAAAAAAGCAGGAAGTGAAACAGACTTTCTAAACATAATAAAATATATACACCTCAGCCTTAAAGCTAGCACCTTATTTAATAAGGAAATACAATGTAAAGATACATTACACTTAAGATCTGGAACAAGGTAAGGATATCTATTTCCTCTGCTATTGTTTAAGATTGTACTGGAGACAACAGCATATGCAAATATTAATAGAAAATAAAAATTATTGTATCAGTGGTTCTCAAAGTGCAGTCTACACACCCAAAGGATCCCTACAACTCTTTTAAGGGGTCCACAATGTGAAAACTTTTCCCCCTGTAATACTAAGATATTACTTGCTTCTTCTATTGTACTGATACTTGTACTGATGGTTTAAGAGAACAGGGGTTAAAACTGCTGGTATTTTAGCATGAATCAAGGCAATGGCATCAAACAACTAATAGCAATTTTATTTTTCACTGTCAGCCACAAGAAAAAAACCATTTTCACTTAAGAAAGCCCTTGATCAAGCAGTAAGAATTATTATTATTAAATCTCAGTCCTTTAGTACATTTCTTTTTAATATTCAGTGCAGTGAAAGGGAAAGTATACATAAAGCACTTATGCTGCATACCAAATTACAATGTTTATCTTAAGGAAAATCACTTGTACAATTGTTTTAGTCATATGCTGAATTAGCACTTATTTCATGGAACACCATTTTCCTTCCAAGAAAAATTGACAGATAAATTATGGTCATTCAGATAGGATATCTGGCAGACATTTCTAGAAAAATGCACAAAATAAACTTCACTTCAAGGAAAACAACTGACAAGATTTTCTGCCAATGACAAAATTAAAGTTTTGGAAAACTTGTATCTACCAAGGTAGGCTTCACAGCTTTCCAATATTAAAGACTTCTGATGAGATCAGCGGTAATTTTAACGGATGCGATGTTTTACATTTTGCAATGAAATGTACAATATTTGAAATATCTACATAACTCGATGAAACAATTTCTCCAGTACATGATGTAACAAAATCATCATAGGTTAAAAAAAGAAAACCATCCAAACTGCAAGATACACTAATGGGTTTAAAGTAATATAGTCCAACAAGTACACTGAAATGGTCTCAGATTCCACATTGAAAATACCATTTAAGAAATTACCACATGTCAAATTTTGGAGTATAAAGGAGGATATCCACAAATCTGAAAATGTTACTAAAATAGCCATTTGTTTTCCAACTTCATATCTGTATGAGGTCAGATAATCTTCACATAGTTTCACCAAAATAAATACTGCAACAGATTGAATTCAGAAACAGATATAAGTATCCACCTGTCTTCTTTTAAGCCAGATGTCAAAGATATTTATAAAAATGCACAATATTAATCTTATCACTAGCTTTTAATGTTTTATAAAAGATAGCTATTTTTATTAAAAAATCTGTGCTAACATGCCATGGATGACCATTGTTATTTTTAAATGAATTAATAAACATTTGTAATTTTATGAGTCTCAATTTCTAATAAGGTAAATAACTCACATTACCAAGAAGTCTTGGGGTCACTCAAAAATATTTAAGAGTGTAAAGTGGGTCTTGAGAGCAAAATATTTGAAAACTGCTAAATTAGAGCATTGAAATGGAAGAAGAAGAACTTCTATTTGCAGAGTTCCTAAAAAATCACAGAGCATCAACGATTAAACAAATTAAAGCAATAAAAGAATTCAGTAAAGTTTTAAAACACAGAATCAACATATAGAAATCAATAGCCTTAATATATGCAAGCAATAACATGGTACGCTGAATATAATAGTAAAATAAAAGCATTTATAATAGAAAAACAGAAAATATTTTGAATAAACCACAAAAAATGCAAAGCCTATGTGACAAAAATTTTAAAACACCTGAGAGATACAAAAACAGTCTTGAATAATTGAGAAGTTGTCCCATTCAATAGGAAAGTTCAACATTGTAAACATGTCATTTTGTCATAAGTTAATTTACAAATTTAATACTATTCCAAAAAAACTACCAAAACATTTTTTATGGAGCTACAAAAGTTCATATGGAAAAATAAACTTTCAAACCAAATTAAGAAAAACTTAAAGAGAAGAGAAACTAGTAGGGAACTAGCCCAAATATTAAAATTTTTTAAATTTCTATAATTCACCTAGTGTGTTACTAATGTATGAACAGACAGATAGACTGGGGAACAGAATAGAAATAAACCCAATATAGAATTTCAGTAAAAGATAGAGGTTATCTCTCAGATTACTGGGGCTAAAAGAACAAACATATTAATAAATGGTGCTGGGACTAATGGATAGATATTTGGGGGAAGATAAAATCAGATCCATACCTCAGGACATACACAGTTCCAAGTGTATCAGAAATCCAAACACAAAAAATTGGCTGGGTGCAGCGGCTCACATTCCTAATCCTAGTACTTTGGGAGGCTGAGGCAGGAGGATTGCTTGAGGCCAGGAGTTCAAGACCAGCCTGAGCAAAACAGTGAGACCCTGTCTCTACAAAATTTTTAAAAATTAGCCTGGCATGGTGGCATGTACCTGTAGTCCCAGCTACTCGGGAGGCTGAGGCAGGAGGACTGCTTTGAGCCCAGGAGTTTCAAGTTGTAATGAGCTATGATGATGCCACTGCATTCTAACCTGGGCAAGAGAGCAAGAACCTGTCTCAAAAAAATAAAAATTAAACCATACAAGTTCTAGAAAAATATATTGGTAAAGTCTAACATAAACTGGTTGTAGGAAAGGATTTCTAACCATGACTCAAAATCCAGAAGAAAGAAAAAATGATAAATTTCACTTCAAAAACTAAACATGTCCAAAAAATATTATAAGCAAAGCTGAAAGATATATATCTAACTGGAAAAAAAGACTTGCAACATTTTTCACAGATAAAATACTATTATAATATCTATAATAAATAAAGTACTCTTAAAAACTAAAAGAAATGTAATGAAAACCACAAGACACTGGAGAATGAAGTTAAAGAATATATAAAGAAATGAAAAAACATGCCATATTCATGGATTGGAAGACTTTATATCATTAAAATGTCAATGTTTCCCAAAGTGATCTACAGATCCAATGCAATCACTATCGAAATGACAATGTTTTTTGCAGAAATAAAAAAATCCAAAGGAGTGCCTTTGTCTTATCATCCACATGGTGAGGCCAAAGGGATCTCCACAAGGGAATATAGTTAACTCTTATGGGGGCTTGGGGATATGTGGTGAGGGGTAGGGAGGTGGAAGGGGGGTGGGAGTGAGGATGGAGAAAAAATAAAAATAAAAATTCCATTCTAAAATTCATATGGCATGTCTGTAATCCTAGCACTATGGGAGGCCAAGGCGAGCCAATCGTTTGAGCTCAGGAGTTCGAGACCAGCCTGAGCAAGAGCGAGACCCCATCTCTACTAAAAAAAA
>CAUYSK010084601.1:0-112500 GCA_963575035.1 Avahi laniger
TAATTGGACAACTAAAAATATATAGAAAAAATTAGCCGGGCATGGTGGCTCATGCCTGTAGTCCCAGCTACTTGGGAGGCTGAGACAGTAGGATTGCGTGAGCCCAGGAGTTTGAGGTTGCTGTGAGCTAGGCTGACGCCATGGCACTCACTCTAGCCAGAGCAACAGAGTGAGACTCTGTCTCACAAAAAAAAAAAAAAAAAAAAGATTCCAAAAGAGACAATTGGGCTTCTACATTTGTTCCTTAAAATATTGTTGATCTCTAGAAAATTGCAGCAGATTGAGGCCTCAGTGTGTAAGAATAATTTTGTTCTTGTCATTTTATATTAAGAAATTAGGAAAATAGCCATGCATCATCTTTTTCATTATCATTAAGCCAGATGGTGCAAAGAGCTATAGAGCAGCACTTATTATTGACCCTGAAACTTGAAATTAGCTGTGGACAGACAAATCAGAATAACCCGGTAAATAATACAAATAAGATAAATCCTGAAATAAACTGAGATTTTTTTGAAAAACTTTTGAGAAACTTTTTTTGAAAAACTTGGTCCTATTTCATGGGTGGTTTTAATTTTCTTCTTAAACTCCTAGCAAATCAGATTGAGCTGGAAACAGAGCTGTGTGTGTGTGTGTGTGTGTGTGTGTTTTATAGCTTTACTGAGATATTTCACACACCATAAAATTTACCCACTTAGAGTGTACAGTTTGGTGTTTTTGGTATACAGCCATCCCTTGGTATCTATGGGGGATTATTCCCAGCACCTCCTGTGGATACCAAAATCCACAGATGCTCAAGTCTCTTATATAAAATGGCATAGTATTTGCATATAACCTATGCACATCCTTCCGTATACTACTTTAAATCAATTTTACATTACTTATAATACCTAATACAAGGTAAATGCTATGTAAATCATTATACTGTATTTTTTTATTTGTATTATTTTTTCTCATATTGTTATTTTTTAGCATTTTTCCCCCCTGAATATTTTCCATCCACAGTTGGTTGAATCCACAGATGTGGAACCTGTGGCTGTGGAGGCCTGACTGTATTTATAGCATTGTGCAACTATTGCCATTGTCTAATTTTAGAACATTTTCCACATTCTCCTTGTGATACTAACCTACAGCTGTTAGTAATCACTTCCCATTTTCTCTCAAACCCCATAGCTCTTGGCAACCACTAATCTATGTTCTGTCTCTATGGATTTGCCTGTTATTGACATCATACATATGTGGTCTTTTGTGTCTGGCTTATTTCTCTTAGCATAGTGTTCTTAAGATTCATCAGTGTTGTAGCACGTATCAGTACTGCATTTCTTTTTATGGCTGAATAATATACCATTATATGGATATACCACATTTTGTTTATCTGTTCATCTGTTGGTGGACATTTAGGTTGTTTTCACTTTTTGGCTATTGTGAATAAAGCTGTGTGAACATTCATGGACAAGTTTTTGTGTGTTTTTATTTCTCTTGGTTTGCATACCAGAGAGTGGGATTACTGAGTCATAGACATGTGTTTTATAAAGCCCATTGATATGGCTG
The DNA here is from genome assembly GCA_963575035.1 of Avahi laniger. NCBI lineage: Eukaryota > Metazoa > Chordata > Mammalia > Primates > Indriidae > Avahi > Avahi laniger. Next base: position 1,549 of record CAUYSK010084601.1, read on the forward strand.
ATTAATTTTTTAAAAATTCTATTTTCTCTCCAACCTTTTATTTTGAAAAAAATTCAAACTTAGAGAAGAATAATTCAATGCAAAGTCATATATCCTTTTAGATTCAGAAATTTTTAACCTGTTTTGCATGCTTTCTGTATATTCACTTTTTTTTTCTGATCTACATGAAAGTAAGTGGCAGATATCACGATGCTTTACCAAAATTATTTAGGCATATATATCCTGAGAACAAGGACGTATTTCTACATAAGTGTAATCTAATTTAATTTTGATGCAGTATTATTTTTTTATTTAGATTTCCACAGTTGTCCCAGTAATATCCTTTATAGTTTTATTTTCTTCTCTATTAAAGATTCAATCAAGGATCATGTTTGCATTTGTTTGCCACATCTTTCAAAATTTCATTAACCTATAATTTCCCTACCTTTCTTTTCTTTCTTGTCATTGTTTTGGCCAGCTGTTTTGTAGCCTGTCATACAATTTGGATTTCTCTGATTGTTTCCTCATGATTAGATTCTGGTTGGTTTTCAGCAGGAGTACTTACTCTGCAAGTTGTGATGTGTCCTCAGTTTATGTGCCTCAGAGGTTCAAAATGTTGTATTCTTTTATAGGTTGAATATTCCTTATCTGAAATGCTTGGGACCAAAAGTGTTTCAGATTTCAGATTTTTTTGGATTTTTGTAGTATTTGCATTATACTTACAGATTGAGCATCCAAAATCTGAAATCCTCCAATGAGCATTTCCTTTGAATGTCATGCCGATGCTCAAAAAGTTTCAGATTTTGGAGCATGAAATTTCAGATTTTTGGATATTGGTGATGTTAAGTTTGATTACTCAATAAATGTAGTGCCCCCAAGATTGCTCTACTGTAAAGGTATTCTGTCAACATATTTTAAGAATCCCAAATCCTATGGCTTGATCCTTGTATTTGATCCTTGTATTCATAGTGTTCAAAAAACGATGTCTATACTATAAGGAGACATATGGTATAGTGGAAGAAATCATGTTAAAACAAATAAAAATACCAAAGAACTACAAAGTAAATATGAAAAATGCAAAAAATTACATTATTGAAGGATGAGGAGGCGCTGAAAAGCACAGGTCTCACGCAGATGCCTATAGTGCTCCCAGTGGTGCCAGATTTTCCTATTTTTAAAATAGAAACCAGAATTCCGTATTTTTATGTGAAATTTTGTGATTGATAAAACAACTGTGAGAAGACCCCAAGACATATTGGACTACTCGTTCGGGCCATCTATCCCAAAGGGATGCTGGAGTGTTTGATAGAGGGTGAGGTCAGCCATAAGAATGGGAGTAGTTTTATGGAGGAATTTGAAAGATTAAGGACTATGGTGTGGAAAGAATGTGTGGAAGATTTGGGAGGAGAGTAAGCAAATCATCTGTGGGAATGGTAATAGATTTTCTTGGCTCAAACAGAGACTCCAAGTTAAGGTGAGTGTATCAACAGGGACGATTTGAGAAAGATGTTAGAAATGAATGTCTAATAATGAAGGGATAGTGAGAACATCTGCTAGTTTGTGAGGAAAGGAAATCTGTTATACTTTGATTTGTTCTTTTCTTCTGATTGTCTTGATTTTAGTTTAGTTTACTAACAAATTCTTTGCCCTCTACCAGCTTCGGGCTCTGTATTCGATGTACCTTCGGAAAACAAAGAGTTTGAATAAACTGCTTTATCACCTGTTCAGGCTTATGCCAGAAAACCCAACCTATTCAGAGACAGGTATTGAGCTCTCAAATAAGGACCCTAAAACATTCTTTACGGAGGAGCTCCAGCTGAGTATTAGAGGTCAGTAAGATATGTGTTTGCTTTCTGTCTTAAAGACTAGGTTCATACCAGGTTGTATTAAACTCTTTCCTAGGGCTATGGAGAATAATACCAAACCATGGGTCCTGGCTTTGAGAATGTTGAAATGCAAGATTTTTCATATTTCTTGAAATAGGATAGATAATTAGATCTTATGGATAAGGTTGTGAAGAATTTAATACATTTTTGAAGCTTAGCATGTTGAGACTATTATCTTTTAGTCTGTAAACAAATATTTGTCATATAACATTTTGTAGGCATGTAAATAAGTAGCCTTCAGTTGGGGAAACAAAGATGAATAAAATTTATTTCCTTCACTCTTAGAGCTCAAATTTGAGCTGAGAGGGTAGACGTACATGCATCAAGCTGTACTATAACAATATAAACAATTTACTAAGAATAGGAATTTTTTAAATGCCTTGAAGATCTGAGAATGGACTGCATCTTGTGGGTATTGAGGTGGCTATTCTAGGACTTTTACACAGCAGCTCAGTGAGCTCTGGAGAAGGTAAAGGAGGCCAAACTTCTTTTCATAATTTGTAACACGGAGAATCTTTTCGTAAATATGTGTTACATTTTATTTGTAGTTTTTCATGTGAAATATACAGTGCTATTTCTAGACAGATTTTTTCAATGTCAATCGGGATTTTTACTTTTTTTTACTTCTTTTTGCTGTTCTTATGGTTCATTTTGAATGTATGGGAGGATGCTAATACTCCAGAGTTCAGGTTTCTCTGCTATGTTTGTTTTATGAGCTATGGCACTATTGTTGAGGAATTAAAGATGCCTTTCTAAGGAAAATTAGAAAGTCTATTATTAGTCTGTTACGATTCTATTTAAGAAATACATGTAATTAACCAAGAATTTGTTTTTTCCTCAGAAACAGCAACTCTGCCATACCATATTCCACACTTGGCTTGTTCAGTCTATCACATGACATTAAAAGACTTGCCTGCCATGGTTAGGTTGTGGTGGAATAGCAGTGAGAAGCGTGTTTTCAATATTGTAGATAGATTCACAAGCAAGTATGTCAGCAATGTTCTTTCTTTTCAAGAAATATCTTCTGTGCAAACAAGTACACAACTATTTAATGGCATGACGGTTAGTATTGTCTTGACTTTGTCTAGAAAAATTGTTTGAATATTGGTTATGTCTGTCATTGTGAATTGTAATAAAACTGTGGTCCTTGATTCAGAATTTATAGAAATTGTCCAGCTTATTTTCTGATTCTTGTGTACCAAATCTCAACATTATTTTATGTGTGGATTGAAATGGTAATATAATTTCATTTACCAACCAAAGAATTTTTGAGCATTCATTAGTTCATTCAAAATATATATCGGAATACTTACAGATGCCAAGCACTGTGTATCAATCACCTGGGCAATGAACAGTTTAGTAGGGTTGGATTCCTGTCTTGTAATAAGATAAAATCTAATAAAGGGAAAAGAGTGATACTGATAATGATTTTTGCATTGGAAAGTAGAAAGTGGCACATTAAAAGAAAGAGTGCTCTGTGATCTGAGTGGGAATGGTAAGGTTCATCTGGCTGAGGGGATTAGGTGAGACTTTATGGAGGAAGATTAATTTAAGGTGGGTAGGATTTTGTTATGGCGAAAATGAAGACAAAGGCATTTAACACAGAAAAAATAGTATGGCAAAAGCTAAAAGCATGGAGATGAGAATGTCATTTCTGTGATTGCCCAAGTAATGATGAATAACCCAGTATTCATAAAGAGTAGGGTTCCCAAAGGTAAATAGAGAGCAGACTGCTTCAACATTGGATCAGAAATTCATTGAAAAGGCTTCAAATAACAATCTAAAGTATTTAGTTCTGTTTAACCACTGGAGACTTTCCATTCATGCAATAGCATGGTCAGAGTTATAATCTGTGAAATTGCTCTGACTGCAACATATAGATAGCATGAGTTGTTGGTATAGAGCTTGGATTCAAACGAATAGTTGGGAAGCAAAGATATAGGGCCTGAGTGAGGCAGTATCAATGGAAACATAAAAGCGAAGGGATGTGAGAGATTTTGGGGTGGTAATTTAGCTAAACTTACAACTAGTTAATATCTAGGTTGAGGTAGAAGGAGAAATTTCAGATTATGCTATGGTTTTTAGCTTGGAAATAGGAAAGTAAGATTAATTTTGTAAAGGATGATAATGTGTGTTTTATGTTGAGTTTGCATTGCTAGTTTGAAATTTAAAAAAATCAAGTATAAATTTTCTGGCAGTTGATGGTTGGCTCCAAAGCTCAGGAGAATAATGTGATAGTGAAAGATTTGGTAGACATAGAAGTGATATTTGATTCTCTGGGTGTGGAAGACAAGGGATAATTAATAACCCATTCTGTCATTTGTCTACTCAAGAACTATTTATTATCTTGTAAGCCTAATTTAATAAAACATACTTTTTTATGAGCAATGCATTTCTTTTAAAATAAACTTTGTATGTCATAAAATCACTATAAAACATGCCAGGTTTTATTTAAACCTATTTATTGAATATCTCACATCAGATAAATAAATTTGTTTGTCTGCATTTTCCTTAAATGAAGACTTTAACTGCTAATAGTCAACCTGTCAAAATGTTTTTCGAGTGAATGAAAGGAATTTGGCAAAAAAAGTTATCTTGTGTTACAGGTTAAAGCTCGAGCTACTACTCGAGAAGTAATGGCTACTTATACAATTGAGGACATAGTCATTGAACTTATCATACAACTGCCTTCAAATTATCCACTGGGTTCAATAACGGTGGAAAGTGGGAAAAGAGTTGGAGTGGCTGTTCAGCAGTGGCGGAACTGGATGCTGCAGTTAAGCACTTACCTCACCCATCAGGCAAGGTTCCACTTACACATTTGGCTTTCCAAACTAGAAAGAGATCTGTTTTAAAGGACAGTTAAACACAAAATATATCTCTTCTGCCTAAGATAAAAATAGATATTAAATTTCCTTGGATAAACGGTTTGAAAGTGCTATATCTGTTTTAATTTTTAAGGCTTTGGGATTTATTTTCTAGTGTTTGAGAGGGATTGACTTTTTTCCATTGATATTGTAGAAGATGTAAGACCATATATGATATTAAATAATTTGTTTGAAGAGAACCTTTTGAAAGATACTAGACAGATGAATTCTTTCTGAGCTACTTTTATTCTTTGATTTCAACTCCCCTTTGGTTAGAGAAATCCTACTCTCAAAGACCTTTGACTTTTAATCAAATTATAGGTCTTCAGTTCTGTTTGCATACTGTGATGTATCTTAGGCAATCTACAGTAAAGAAATTATTTTAAAACAAATATGTTCACCAATATTGTAGAACTGGAAAAAAATCAGTTGAGAAGGTGAGATAATTTTATCATTTTTAGTTAAAAATCAGGAGAACTGATCTAAATGATTTAATTATTAAAAGAGTTTTATCATACAATAAGCTGACACTATAAGATTTGAAGCATTGGTTCAGAAGCCTTCAAAGTCTATCTTTAATGGAGAAAAATTACACCTGACTTAAAATTTTGGAGGTTTTTCAAAAAACTAGCATTTATGAAACTTTGGGATGTGAATGTGGCCAAGCAGTTTCTCTTCTTTCAGAATTATAATTCAACTTTAAAATTTGTGAAATTAAACACAAATAACATTGGTGCTCTTCAATGTATATAGTGACCCTTATTTTTTCTTCTTGTTAACAGAATGGAAGTATAATGGAAGGCTTAGCATTATGGAAAAATAATGTAGACAAACGTTTTGAGGGTGTTGAAGATTGTATGATCTGTTTTTCAGTCATTCATGGTTTCAACTATTCTCTTCCCAAAAAAGCCTGTAGAACATGTAAGAAAAAGTTCCATTCAGCATGCTTGGTAAGTGTAAAGAGAAATGAACTTAACTATACTTTATATATACACACATATATATGTGTGTGTGTGTATATGTGTATATGTATATATATGTGTATAAATTAAAAAGTAACTTTGGAGAAAAACAATGTATATTAATTATAGTTAATGGGAAATATATTAAAAAGTAATTTTTCAAAATCTGCAAAAGATAATTACTAATTTACTGAGGCTGTGGTGGCATCAAAGTACTTTAATAAAGGGGTGTTTCTGATACAGCTGTCAGCACACAAGAAATAAATGATCTTGTGAGATCCAGACCATTGAGGAGAGTACAAGAATTGGAATCGGAGGCCATCTGACATCAGAGCCCTTTGCTCTTTTTAAACATCACGTTGAAAAGGAGGTTGCCCTATGTTCAGTTGCTTTGCAAGAGATCTTCCTCATATCTTAGTGGTGTGTGCACGAGCCTAGGTAGAAAGAATCTTCGTGTAGCCTTTGCAAGTAATATTCAGTTGTGCTGATTTTGGAAATAAAAATTTTAGTATTCTTCCCTTTTCATTTTATCACTTGAAGGTTACTTTACATGTATATATGTAAGATGACAGCTTCAAAAAGTTCCTTTAACGTTTAAAACCTTTTCTTTTTCAGTACAAATGGTTTACATCTAGCAACAAATCCACTTGTCCACTCTGTCGTGAGACCTTTTTCTGAGATTTTTTTCACTGGAAGTGATTCCTGAAGGAAATCAAACAAAGGCATTGGTTTGGATCCATCTTAAAGTGGTGATGTGTGGAAGCCAGTGAGCGTTACCTTTACAGAGGACCTTTTCTGGAAAATTATTTTGGTTAATATAATAATAATTCTGAAATCAGGTTTACTTATCTTTAGATTGCTTTGTAAATGTTTAGAAACCTTTTCTTTTACAAAAGAATATTACATATTTGAAAGAAAATATTTATATTAATGGTTTAATCTCTTTGTATATTTAAAAATAAATATGAAAAAAATCTCAAATTACAGAATTGGAATTTGTGAAAACATTGTACAACTATATTATACTGATAAACCCATTCAGTTTGTTGATCTATGTTCTAGAACAGTCCAGGTGAAGCAAAATGAATTGAGAGAGGTGATTTACATCTACAGATATTTTAAGACTTTATTAGTTATGACAATAAAATTAGTAGTATTCTGATTATAGATTATTTTAATGATAAAATGATACTAAGTTATTAATATGGCTTATCTTAAGCTATTTGAAGCATGCTCTGAAATCCTGTATAAAAGAGTGAAAATTGAACTTTAAGGGTGCCTCCATTTATCAAGGGTTGTGAAATTCAGAAAATTGAATTCATAACACTGACCTTTTGCTTGTGGAAGAATTATTTCCATGTAGTAGTGAAATTTACATTGTAAACTTGTCAATGAATTTATTATTGAGTTTGAGTCTCCCAAGGGTGAGAATTTGAAAGAAATAATAATTTAATTATTTTATTTATAAGCAGAATGGTAGTTATTCCTCTGTTGAGAGGGAAGAAATAAATGAACATTACTGAAACTTAAAGATTGGTAGAAAAAACAAAACATTTAAAAATATTGTAAGAAGCTTTCAATTTTGTAAACAAATTTTTGCTGTTCTTACTAGGCAAAGTTACACTAAATAAGGGATTTAGGGGAGCAAATTTTTTTCAGCCTTTGGAAGTGAAAGTTAAGGATTTTAACACTAAGTAAAATTCTGTATAACAAGCTGCAGTGGAGTAGATGAAAGCCTGCCTTTTTGCCACAGCACTATTACCCTTAAAAATTGGGGTCATTACAAAAGTAATTCATGTAACCAAAAAATTTGTGCCCCGCTAATATTCTGAAATTTAAAAAAAATGGGCCCAAAATATAAAAGGGTGGAAATTTGGAACTTGCAATAATTTCATTGCAGTCTTCCATTACATGGGAAACAGCATATCTAATAGCAAGGTTACCCAAAAGATCAGCTAATCGTCTGTGTTGTAGATGTTTAACTGGCAAAAAGCAACTGTTGTCAAATAAAATTACTGCTTACCATCAACTGGGTAAAATGACTGTTATTAAAATAGTACGAATGTGGTCAGAGGATTGTAGTTGAGAGTGAGGTATTATGTATGGGTCATAGATCTCTAGAGTTGTATTTGTAGGTACATTGTCCTACCCAGTTTTGTCTCCCTCCTGCATTTTTCTGTGTAGTATTTATTATCTTCTAGCCTTGAGGCTCAAAGAGTAAGTGAAGTACAGATAGCAAAATTTTACTACCTCTTGTTAACCCCTTTCTTAAAATGTTCTTTTATCTGTGTCTCTCTCTGGTATAGTAATCCCAAAGGATTGTGTTGCTCCCCTATGAAAGTTATACACTTTTCCTTTAAAAATAGTTTTATAATAAGACTTTGTTTATAACCTTTTCAGTATTGGTATTTCTTGGCTTCTGACCCAGACCCCAAGTAGAAAAGAAAAGGAAATATTGGAGCATTGTTTTTCCACATTGGTATTAGGGCATCAGGTTCTTGGTGTAACACTATAATTAAGTAGTTATAAATAAATAACTACTCTTCATAACTTAGGACTGAATACATTTCTTTAAAATTTGTAAGTATAATTGTAAAGCTTGTTACTGTTTATATGCTAAAGAAAAAGCTTTCCAAAATAAGACTGAAATTTAGAATACCACATTAATTAAAGTTTTATTTATATAGCTTTGACAACTGTAACAAAAAGGATAGCAGCCCTTAAAATTTTAATATAAGGACCGTTAAAAATTGCATGAGATTCAAAGCTCGTTAGCAAAATTATTAATTTAAAACCCCCCAAAATAGATTGCAAATTTTAAAATTTATTTTTGACTCTTTTATTTATCACGTGCTCTAATGTATGTACATAAATTCTGTGGCTTAAACAATATGTTATTGGTACATTTTGTGGTGTGAATAATTAATGTTATTATTTGATTATTATACCATATGTTCCCATTAAAATTCTTTTTAATTACAAAATATTTCAAATATACAGAAAAGTAATAATATAAATGCCCTTGTACTCTTCACATACTATTTTGCCATATTTGCTTCTGATTTTTAAAGAAATAAAATGTTACTCTTTTGTACTCTATCCTGGCGCCATTCTCCTCCTTCCCTCCCTGGAGCTACCCCACTATTCTGAAGTTGGTGCAACTCCTCACTATTTTATATTTTACCATGTGTTTGTATCCATAAATAATATATAGTAATTTCTAAAAAATTTATATTCATGATATCCTACTGTATATAATCTTTTGTAACTTGCTTTTTCATTTAACACAGTATGCTGCTTAGTATCAATTTACTTGGCAATTCTCCCACTAACGGTTGTTTCAATTATTCTTTTTTTTTTTTGCCATTTTTGAACAGTGCTACAGTCCACATTCTTGATCATGTCACCTCATCAGATGTGCTAGATAGTCTGCACATATGCCTAAAAATGGAATTTTAGGTAGTAGGATATGTATACACTAAGGCTCTTAGATGTTATCAAATTGCTCTCCAAAGTGGGGTACAAGTTTGCACCCCAATAGCAGTGCAAGAGAATTCTGGTTTTCCTACCTTGTAACCAACACTTAGTCTTATTAGAATTTTTAAGTTTTCCAGTTTAAGAGCAGTGAGGTAGTAGCTCTTTGTTTTAACTTACATATCTCTAAGAATCTTAGCTTCATTCATATATTTGTTGGTCTTTATTTTGTAAATTTGTTCATAATCTGTGCCTATTTTTCTACTGGACTGCTTGTATTCTTTCTGATCATAACGCTTTAATCTGTTATAGGACTTCTAGTTTGTGGTTTGTCTTTAACATGGTCTGTGACTACCTTTAATTGTACAGAATTTTCAGTTAAATTTAATTACATTGATCATTCTTTTATGATGGAGACTTTTTTTGTGTTAGGTTTTAACAGAAGTTTTTGTGCACAAGTGACTGCACCTTCATTTATAAGCACAGACGCTAATTGATAATGCATTTACTCTGAAATCCTAGACATGGTATTTAGCCTGAGCATATCTAAACCAGAGTTCAGCACAGTAGTGCACACCAGACTTTCGAAGAGGTACTTGTGCATGGAGAATTTCAAGTGAGAATCCATTTTCATTTCCTTCACTTCCCATGTGCTGTCTCTAAAATTTTATCTTCCCATTTATATACCTGTCTCAGACTTTTTTTTTGCCACCTGCTCTTTCACATATGTCCTTTTTCAAAAGAAAGATTTAATTCTTATCTATCTATCTCCTTTTACAAAGGTCAAGGGCGAGAAGCAGGGAAACAAACCCTTGGAGTCCAGAGAGGTTATTTGAAATATGTTGAGAAAGAGAATCCAATAATGGCTAATAAATCCTTTTTTGCAATCACTGGTTTTCAGTTCTTTCCTTTAAATAAAATTAAAGAAAAGCCTACTCAGGCTGTCAGCCAATAGTTCATTAAACTTTGTTTCACTTTTGGCATATTACTCAGAAAAAATTCAATGAACGCAGTGACACTGAGTGACAAAGAATTATTACAAAACTCCATTCTTACCTACTTGTTCACATGAAAAGTTTTCTCAGTGATTTCATCTATAAATAAAAAAACAGGAATAGGATTTATGTTGACTGCTATCTCATTCTAGTTATAAGTAATATATATCTGTGGAAACACAAACTAAAGAAAACAAAACACTACAAATTAGTCTCAGGTGAATTTTTTCAGTAAGATTTTCTCTTTTAGTTTTTTTTTTTTAGACTTTAGCCAGCATCAGAATCCAGGAAGATTTTAAATATTTTATATTTAATAGTTACGTATGAAAATTTGTTTTTATCAACTGTGTTCTAATAGTTATACTAGCTTAGAAAAAAAGTTATTTTTAATACCTATAGCCTTTTGGTATAGGAAATTAATTTTTTAAAATTTTAATTTATATTCATATTTGTTGCAGAGAGACATTATAAAATACTTCAAGCACTAAAATACACGATAATTCTCTGAGGAAAGCAAAGTAAAAATAGAGATCCATTGAATGATGTTAAATGTCTGACGGGTGAAGAGCTTGTTCATGTATTATATTGACGATGGTGGGAATCAAATTGCTATGGTATTTGGATTCTGTTAGATACATTTAAAAGAATAACAACAGTATTTTTAAAAAAATTTAAGATTTTATTTATTGTAATTTAAAAGTGTTTACAATATACCACTGGAAATGATCTCATTTGCACTTTTGATAAATGTTAATTATCAAATTAACCATATGTGAAAGTGTGTATACTCTCCCAAATTTTATTTAAAGGTATGCAAGCAATGAAGTTTGAAGATACTCTTCTGGCAGATATGGTAAGTAAAAGGTTGGCTGGCAGGTTCCCAGATAGGAGTTAAACACACCAACAGATCTGTGTCGATAGTTTTATTTATTATTTTTATTTTATTATTTTGTTTTTGAGACAGAGTCTAGAGTGCCGGGCTAGAGTGCTGTGGCATCAGCCTAGCTCACAGCAACCTCAAACTCTTGGGCTCAAGCAATCCTCCTGCCTCAGGCTCCCAAATATCTGAGACTACAAGAGTGTGCCACCATGCCTGGCTAATTTTTAAAAAAATTTTTTGTAGAGACAGGGACTTGCTATGTTGCTTAGGCTAGTCTCAAATGCCTGGCCTCAAGCAGTCCTCACACGTTGGCCTCCCAAAGTGCTAGGACCAGGTGTGAGCCATTGTGCCCAGCCCACAATGTTCTTTCTAATTTAATAAAGGCATGAAGCAGAAATGAATTTGAAATTCACTGTGGTACCTGTAGAATTTATGATTTTACCCAAATTTTAATATTCTATCAAACAAAATGGCTCTGGAGTTAACAATTTACACACAGTTTTATATTAATGTTTTCAGATATGTAAAAAAAAATCAGTTAAGCCAATGCTAAAAATGGTTGAAAATTTTTTTTATCTATTCAAGGAACCAAGGAAACCTTTTGGAAATTTTCTTTTGAAGGAAAACATCTGACAACATTATGCCCCATGTTACAAATTAAGTTAAAAAGCTCAAGATTGTACAGAAAGCTATTTGTTTTGATAGTTTTATTAGTTATCTATTACTGTGGAACGAATCACCCCCAAATTTAACAGTTTAAAACAACAATAAACATTTATTTTCTTGTCTGACAGTTTCTGTGGGTTAGGAATTTAGGAATTTGAGGGTGGTTTATCTAGGTGGTTCTGAATCGGGTCTATTATGGAGTTGAGGTCAAGATGCCACTGCATCTGCCGTCATCTAAAGACTTGACGAGGTTGAAGGATCCGCTTCCAAAACGGCTCACTCACGTGGCGGTGGGCACAGGAGATCATGGTTCCTCACACATGGACCTTTCCATAGGGCTGCTTGAGTGTCCTCCCAAACATGGCATCTGGTTTTCCCCAGAGTGAGTGATCCAAGACAGTAAGACAGAAGCTGTAAAACCTCATAGCCTCTTTTTTTTTTTTCCCCCCCAGAGACGAGGGGTCTTGCTATGTTGCCCAGGCTGGAGTGGAATGCAGTGGCTATTCCTGGGCACAATCATAGCATACGCGAGTGATCCAAGACAGTAAGACAGAAGCTGTAAAACCTCTTAGCCTGTTTTTTCCCCCCCAGAGATGAGGGGTCTTGCTATGTTGCCCAGGCTGGAGTGGAATGCAGTGGCTATTCCCGGGCACAATCATAGCATACTACGGCCCCAAATTCCTGGGCTCCAGCAATCCTCTTGCAGTAGGTGGGACAACAAGTGCATTTCAGCATGCACAGCTTGTAATGCCTTTTATGACCTATTCTCAAAGTCGTCATGACTTTGGGTTCTCTAGTACTAGCACTCTTAGCTCTGGTATGTTTAGCCCCATTCTGTGCTAGGTGCCATGTTACATATGCCAGGTACTATATCTTGATCCTTCCGTTTGAGCATACGTCACTATGGTTACCCACATCTTAAATAGAATAGGTCCAGTAAGTGCTCAAGAACTGACTCAGCCCATCAATGCAGGTTATGTCTCCCTCTGGAGAGTAGAAACTTGTAGCACCTAGCAATTCTCTTTGTATGAACTACTGTAGTGAGATTCTCAGCACCAAAGCAGGGGATCTAATGCCATTGTTCAGGCACTCTTCTTTCCCAGGTCCAATGTTTGTATCCTGGAGCCAGTTCAGGCCTCGCCCAACCCTTGCCAGTGTAAGCCTCCCCTTTTCCCTGACTCTGAGTCAAGGAAGTTGCTCAGATTTCTGCAGCCATCACTACACCTGTGAAGGGTACAGGTATTTCTTCCCAAAGCCTCTATTCCCATGGTTGTCAAACCGAACTGCATTTTATAGTCATGGAAAAAATGCCAGTTCCCAGCCCTTACCCACTGAGATTCTGATTCAGTGGTATATGGTGGAGCATCAGTATATTTTGAAATATATCCAGGCAATTGTAATGTGCAGCCAGGGTTGAGAAGAACCATTGCTCTACTCTCTGATTAGAACAGGGATTAGCAAACCTTTTCTGTAAAGGGACAGGTAGTATTTTAGGCTTCATAGGCCACAACTCTGCCATTGTATCACAAGCAAATGAATGTGATTGTGTTTCAATAAAATTTTATTTAGAAAAACAGGTTGCGATCCAGATTTGGCCTATGGGCTGTGGTTTGCCAATCTGCAAACTAGATCAACACAATGCGAATAACACCTTGAAGCTACAACAGAAGGTTAGGGCAGGGACACCAAGCTGCAGGAGTCTCACTAGTATGCTCTGAATTCTGGTGATGGTAAACAGTTTGATTTTCCTAATCTTCACCAGTGTGAAACTAGCTGCTTGGCATAGACCTAGGTGTGGTATCATTTGTCTTTAAGATTAGGACTGGACCAACAGAACCTACCCTTCTGCCAGAGTCCCCACCATTTCCCTATTGTGGCAGGTTCATGGAGGGGAAAGTAACCTTTGAGCCTGAAGACCTGGTCTCTGGGACTCTTGCCATGTGGCTGTGATGTACCTCAAGGCTTCTCCATTTGAGCATACTTATCATTACTTGCACATCAGCTGCTTGATGCCTTGGAATAGGCCCATCTGGTGCTACAGGTTAGAAACAAGGGAAAATTCTATAGGTTAGAAACAAGATGATGAGATTCTGGACTTTGAGCTGATGGGATGAGCCTTCGAGGGGCCTTGTATGGCCAATAGAATGGTATTATATTGCTTCTGAGATAGTTATAAAAGGTTGCAGCTTTCATCCTGGTCTCTCTCTCTCAGATCACTTGCTCTGGTGGAAGCCGTGTTGTGAGCAGCCTTATGAAGAGGTTCACAGGCAAAGGAGCTAAATCCTGCCAACGGCCTTGGGAGTAAGCCTGCACACGGATCATTAATCCTCATTTGAGTCTTGAGATGACTGTAGCCTGCCTCAGCCAACAGCTTTATTGCAACCTCAGAAACCCTCAGCCAGCAGCACCCAGCTAAATGCTCCCAGATTTGTGACTCTCGGAAGTAAGTGTCTGTTGTTTCATGCTGCTAATCTTGGGGGTAATTTGTTATGCAGGAATAGACGTGAGCGTAGTCACCAATTATCTTAAAAAAAAAAAGAACATTAACATGTTGGAAGACTCAATCCTCATGTGCACCCCTCTCTAATTCAATCTGCATCTCTTTGATTCCAGTTGGAGAAAATCTTCCGCTTTTAGGGCTCATGAATTAGATTGGGCCCACCCAGATAATACAGAATAATCTCCCTATTTTAAGGTCCATAACCTTAATTACATCTGTATTGTCTCCTTTGCCATGCAACATAACATATTCGCAGGTTCCAGGGATTAGGGCATGGGCATTTTTTTTGAAGGAGGAGGGTCATTCTATCATATGGATGGATATATGACTATACAATATATTAATGAATTTTGTACTATTAAAAATCTTTTTCTAAATGTTCCAACTTGAGTTTTCTGTTTAATATCTTTGTGCAACCTGTCCATGTTGATGAATAATTCACTCATTTTCACTGATATATTCCACTATTAATTTATTCATATATTGGTTAATGAATTTTAGGTTGTTTGCAGTTTTCCCTATTATGAACAATGTTGCTGTAAACATTTCTGTACATGTTTTTTGGTGTTCTAGTATCAATATCTAGAAGTGGAATTTCTAGATCACACAGAATAATCTTTCACTTTACTCAGTGATGCCTGTTTTACAAAAAGGCTCCAGTTTACACACCTGCCAGTAGTGTGAGTTCCTATTGCTCCATATCTTCAACAATATTTGGGATTGTCAGACTTCTTAGTTTTTGCCAATTTAGTGGTTCTAAAATAATATTGATTTGCATTTTCCTTATGAATAATACAGTTGAAATTATCATATATTAAGCATTTAGGGTTTTTTTTTCCTGTTGTCATTTCAGCGTTTTTATATTGGATTTCTATTGTTTGTTGTTTTACATGTTGATTTGGAAGAATTAATTCTTTATATATTCTGGCTATTAATCTCTATACACGTTGCAAACATTTTCTGCTTTATCAGTTGTCTCTGAATTTTCTTTACAGTGCCTTCTGATGAGCAAAACTCTTTTGATGTAGCTGGATTTATCAATCTTTTAGAGATTGTGGATTTTTGGGTTATAGAAATACTTTTCTGCCCTGTCATCATAAAGATACTTTCTGATATTTTTTTCCAAATTTAAAATTCAGCCTGTTTTACTTACTCCTTAATCCATTTTAGTGGACTTTTGTATATGGTATGAAGTAGGAATCCAATTTCATTTTTTCCCTTTATGTATAATCACTTGTACCTGTACTAGTTATAGAATGTCCCATTTACTCTGTAGTGCCATTTCCATTATATATAAATTTCTATGTATGTTAGTGATTTATGGGCTTTATTCTATTTCAATTTATCTATCTTTGGGTCAAGACAAAACTTTTGATTGCTATTGTTGAATAATAAAAATTTGGCATCTGGGTAGCTCCAGCTGCTCCGCGCTCCTTTTATTATCTTGGAGTGTCTTGGCTGTTCTTGACCATTTGCTCAGGTTTTATGAAAAACCCTTTTGGGATTTGGATTGGAATTGTACTGTAAGTATAGGGAGAACTGGTATCTTTATGATAGCGAGTCTTCCTATTCATGATCAGGGAGTGACTCTCCATGTATTTCGGTCTTTAAGATGTCTTTTAATCAAATTTTAAAGATGTATGCAGGTTAGTCTTGTGTACATGTTAGATTTCTTCCCCAATGCCTTACTGTTTGTTTTAATCATTGTTAAAATACATATTTCTTCTTTTTGGGGACTAGTGCATAGAAATACAAATGATTTTTGAATATTGGTCTTATAGCCACTTTCCTAAGCTCTCTTATTGTGGCTAATATTTTGTCTATAGATTTTTTTAGGTTTCCTTGGTAAATAATCATATCATCTGTTAGAGCTGTCAGGTTTGTCCTATCTGTTTCCCTTTCATTTCTTTTTCTTTTCTTATTTTGCTGGCTAGGACTTCCATAGACCATACCGGGTTGAGAAAGTTCCCTCTATTCCTAGTTTGCTAAGTATACTGAATTTTAACAAATGTTTGTCCACATCTGTTGAGGTGATAAGCTGTTATTTTTCTTTCCTTTAATCTATTAGAATGATAAATGGAATTTTTAGATTTTTCTATTAAACCATGGTTACATTCCCAGGAAAAACTCAACTTGGTTATGGTGTATCATCTGTTTTATATATACTGTTAGTTTGTAGAAATTTTATTATTTTTTTCCTCTGTGTGGATGTGATTGGCCTGTAACTTTCCTTTCTTATATAACCCTTATCTGGTTTTGTTATTAAGGTTATATTTGCCTAATACAATTATCTGGGGAAAGAATTATAAGAATTACTTCTTCTTGGGCATACAGTTCAACTGTATTGGCATCACCTGACTGAGTTCCAGCCACTGGAATGTGAAGTGACTTAAGCTCCTTCCAGGAGTGGCTCATAAAAACCTCCCATGCGTGATCTTCCTCTTTTTTCCCTCTCCGTGCTAACGTAGAGGCTGCAGGCTGAATGTGATGGTGGCACAAAATAGAAGGATCCTGAGAATCTGAATGACTGAATGGAAGAGAACACTCTCCAACCCCTGGACAAATCACATTAGACTACAAAATGAGGAAGCAATAAACTTTTTTTGGTCACTAATAACGAACTTAGTACATTGAAGTGGAACACGGTTGTGATAAAACCCTAAAATATTTGGTATTGCTTTAGTCATTTAGGAGGTGGGGAAAGGTAAAGAAACTGATATTAGAAGCTGGAAAGATGGTGGCCACCTAAGTTATACATTAACAAAACAGGTGGTAATATTGTGACCTGCAATATTTAAGTACCAGCTGAACTTCAGGGGCAGAGGTTGGAAAACAGTGTTTGTAGTGTATGTTGATTGTTACTGACTGTATTTGACAAGGTGTTATAGGAAAAAACAGACCAATTTATAAGATGTAATGAAAAGTCATAGAGTCTACAGATGTGGGATATTGAATGATTGAAAAATCTGACAGCTTCTAGATCCCACACACTAAGAATAATGTAATTTTATTAGGATTCAATTAAGAGTGCTATCATCCCATCTGAATCCACCACTTCTAAAAAAGAAAAGGCCTTGGTAGGAGGAAGCATATATATATAAAGCAGATCTAAGAACTACGTCTAGGACAAAATAAATTAAATACAGTGACCAGCATTTAGGATTGACTGGCAGAAAATGTATTAGAAGCCTACTAAGTTTTTGAGGAAATCTTATGTCGAAACAAAACAAAACACTCAAAAAAAAATCTATGACTCTTGAACAGACCACAAAACAACCCTTGGGCAGGAAGACAACTGCAAAAATGTCTTAATTCCCAAGAAGGTCTAGCCATTGAAATGTGGACAGAAGTGATGTATGGTACTTACAGGTTTGGCTACAAAAATTTCCCATGCACTGTCTTCCACTGTTTTTTCCCTCTCCATGGTAACTTTGAGGTTAGAGGCTGGATGTGATGGTGACACCAGACAACACCCATCTCAAATGTGGTAAGGGAAAGAATAAGACAGAACAAAACCCGCAGCTTTTTGAGTCATTCGGTGAATGGACTTAGAGCAACACACCCAAATAGGAATATGTTGCCTCCAAAACCCAAAGAGGCCCAGTAGGTGTTGTCCCATTCTTGGCTGTAGGGGCAGCCAGATGCAGCAACTTATCCTTTGCCTTAAAAGGAATATCTCAACATGCCCTATACTACTAGATCCCTACA
The DNA here is from genome assembly GCA_963575035.1 of Avahi laniger. Taxonomy (NCBI): domain Eukaryota; kingdom Metazoa; phylum Chordata; class Mammalia; order Primates; family Indriidae; genus Avahi; species Avahi laniger. The sequence goes on from CAUYSK010084601.1 coordinate 19,466, forward strand.
AATTTTAGTAAGGTAGAAGGCCCCTAAATTTGAGATTACTTACCCTCTGATATGCAAATGTCTTACCACTAAGTCTAGCTAGAATAGTTGCTACTTCAACCTCATTAATTCCAATCAGCAAATGTCATCAATATAATAAATCAGTGTGATATATCGTGTAGGGCAAGGTGATCAAAATCCCTGAAAACTAAATTATGACATAGAGCTGGAGAGTTGATATACCCCTGAGGTAGGGCAGTGAAGGTGCATTGCTGGTCTTGCCATCTAAAAGCAAACTCCTTCTGGTGGGCCTTTATGGACAGGTATGGAGAAAAAGATATTTGCCAGATGAACAGCTGTAAAACAGGCGGCGGGGGATGTGTTAAGTTGCTCAAGCAATGAAACCACATCTGGTACAAAAGTTGCAACTGGAGTCCACTTGATTAAGCTTACGATAATCCACAGTTCTTCTCCAACAGTTATCACTGTGCAAAAGCAAAGGCCACCACAAAGGAGTAAAAGTTCCTCCATTCCCACCTGTTATTTATCTTCTAAGATTCTGTTGTGTACACAAACATACCCTCTTTGTTGGGTTTTTAAAAAATATGCATATGGTATAATACTGTTCTGCAACTTGATCACTTCACTCAGTAATATCTCATGGACCCTTCCAGTGTGGTATATACAGACCTGACTCATGTTTAATGGCTGCAAGTTCAGTGGAATGGATATACTGTAAATTATTAACATTAAACCAATCTCTTTACTGATGGATATTTAGGTTGATTCCATTGTTTTGCTATTACAAATAATGCTGAAATAAACATCCTTTCATACATAATTTTTATGTATAAAATATAAATTATAAATGTAATATACATATTTACTTGCATTTGTAGGCCTGATTCCTGGGTGAAAGGAAATGTCCCACCTTTCCACCTCCTTCTTTAGGACAAATTTCTGAAAAAATTCCTTGTTAATCAAGAAATGACTTCAGTTTCAAAATATGCTGAATGCATTCAGTTTCCAGTAGCTCTCAGCACATACTATATATTAGGACTTCGTAAACTTGAGGACCGAAAGGACTTCTTGGCCTGCTTGCCTGGAAAGTGCAGTGGTCCCTTGTAGACCCTTTGTCTTCATTGTTTTTAAAATTTCTTCTAAAATGAAAATCAAAATAAAACATAAAATCCATTCAATCATTTGATGATGTGTATGATCACAGAGTTCGATAAGATGATAAACACACACTATTTACAAATTATATTCACCTGGCAAAACAATGTATACCAAGCAAATGTCTATGGAAATGAACCTGAACTTCAGACAGATGGGTACACTTTGTGTTTTCAAGGTGTTGCTGAGGATTCTAGTCACATTGAATGTCTTGCTTTGCAGTGGCAGCCTACTGTGAACTCAATACAAACATTAATTATACCTGTTATTATGGCAAGTGATCAGTGTTTTACTTATTGGCTCCAATCTCTGCCCTATATTCTTCCCTTTGGATGAGAAAGGTCAATTAAGATATGGACAAACCGAATAGTGATATTGCACAGTGAAAGTAAATAAAGTAGCTTCTTTCTTTCAGGCATACTGAGAAAAGTAAAACCTTCCTTTTATAAATAAAACTAAGAAGACAGAACTAAAAAAATGGAGTTACAAAAAAAAAAGGAAAGAGAAAGAAAAAAGAAAGAAAACTGGTAATCATATTGTGATTTGAGGGGTTGAGAATATAAGGTGTAAGATAAAAATCAAACTTGAGGTGTACAGAAAAAGAAAACCAAGATTATGGTCAATTTAGCTATAATCTGAAAACCAAGATATAAAAATCCATACAATAAAACAGCCTTCATGATAAAACTTCAGATGAACTAAAGAGTATATAGCAGAATTGTCCAGGGCATGAAGACTAGAGGGTAGAAAGAAAATTCACAAGACTGAGAGTGTGCTGTTAGAAGAAATTAGAGATTTTGTATTTGAATATTAGTTTATGAATGGGGAAAAACTGACAACAAAAAGACAATACTTTTTAAAATGAAAAAGAATTTACCTCTTAAAATCTCTTTCCTCTTTCAACACGAATTTATGCCTGTACGTGTCGTCTGTGATTAAGTTCATTAACGTGCCACATTACCTTACAAATTATAGTCTTTTACATTGTTAACTTGATTTCAGCAAAGTAAATGGTTAAATGATAAACTGGCATGTATTACCTGGATCGTTTTCTTTAATGGTAACTAAATAGAATAATCCTCCTGGTGAAAGGAGATCTGAAGCCAGTGGGAAGAACCTGTCCATGACTTCTCGACCATTTCTGCCACCAGCCCATGCTGCCGCTATCCCGTGACTTCCCACCTGCGACAGATTGGAAAGACTGTTTTTTCTTTCAACTCATGTCAAGTTTCATTTAGATCATAAACTGAATCTTCTTGACAAGTAATATCACTAAACAAGTATATATTTCCATTTTACTGCTGACAAAGAGGCAGTAAAGTTGAATCTAAGTTCCACTGTTTCCAGTTTGTATGACCTTGGGTAAATTAATAATCTTTGTGAATTAGTTTCCTCACTTATCTGTAAAATTAGAAAAATAATAGTTCCATCTATACAGTCAGAAAACTGATAAAATATTTTTATACACTATTAGGAATAAATGAGGAAATATATTTAAATTTTTGAACACACTGCCCTGTACATACTGAGGGCTTACTAATAGTTGTTACTATTAATACAATGCTAAAATTGAGAGATATGGGTAGCTTTTATATTTAATATAGAAGAATTAGAAGCTAGAAGGGGGGGAGGTTGTATTATAAGAAATCTACTGCACAGAAACAAAGTTCTAAAAAGTCCCAATGCACCTGGCTCGTTTCTAGATTACAGTATGAAACACAGACCTTTTTAAAGAACCTGTTTATTATATAAAGGTACACTGAAGCATTTTTCCTCTAACAATCTAATTGTATTCTTAAAACAAAATTCATGACTTTATGTAGTATGCAAATCCTTACCATTATGCTTTTTTTTTCAAAATTAAGGAATATTTTGAAGAAATCACTCAAGAATTACTTTAACCCCAACGCGACCATTTTCTTCCTATTTCCTTCTATGGCTTTTGTCCATCTTTTAGTTTAAGTTATTTATATACAATCATGCTTTCTATTTATTCATGTAATATGGCACATATTTCCCCATTAAAAAATCATTCCTTTATAGCTATAACCATATGCATATATAACCTTACAAAGAAGAGAAATATGTTAATATACCTGCTTTAAAAAAGTCACACTTTTTCCTTTCACTGTTTTGCCTGTGTGCCTCTCCACTATCTTCTACACACACAGGTTTTTCTTTTTTGTCCATGTTTTACAAAGACAGGATTATATTCTATAAACTTACATGCATCTTGCTTTTCTCACTCAACAATACCTTATGGAAGTCTCTTCTGGTATAGTTCTAGTTCATTCTTTCAATGGCTGTATAATATTTCATGGTGGGAAAGTATGATATCTTATTTAGCTATTAATGGCATTCCCTATGTCCATTTTCTTAATTTTCTCTGAATCTTATTATTCCCATGCCTATTATAAGTCTCTATACAATTTTCCACAAAGTTAATCATGTTAGAGAATTTATCAGTTCCTGTTTTTTGTCAAGACTTTCCTTCTAGAGACTTCTCTTTTCTGGCATTGCCTTTGCTTTTCATCTCAGTTGAACTCCCTCTTTTCCTGGGACTCATGGCTTCCTCTTCCTTCATTTACACCCTTATTTTGGTGAAGCCCATTCTCTGGATGTTTTATCAAGTAAGATAGTCTGTGGCCAGTGCGCACGATGACGACAGCCTCTGCCAGGCCTGTCTGTTGTCACTCTGCTCCGATATGGATCAGGGTCCTGCTGTGGTATGACTCTCCAAGGATGCTCTGCCATGTTCATCTGCTCACACTAGACATAACACTCCAGGAAGATGGCCCGGTCCCAACCACATTCTTACAGGCCACAGAAGGGAGATTTCTGTCTTCACGAGGCAGCAGTCATGTTTGGTGGCCTTCTGTTTGCCTGCTACCTGGGCCAACTGCTGTGTCCACTTCTGATCCTTCAGAGGCCACAGGCACATACCAACAGCACCTTATTTCGTGTTCTTGGGGATACCAGTAAGTACGGTCACAACTTTTTATGAGTACAAACTCCTGTTATTTGTATAGTATGTCTCCTGGATCTCTAAGTCTCTTATCTTTTACCTTCATGATTTTCCTCTCTTTATCTTCATGCTCTGTACGCTGAAATGTTTCTTTCATTGGGTTTCCAGACCACTGATTAAGGTCTTGACAGTGACCATATCCTCTTTTAACTCATTTCTTAATGTTTTCTTGTGTAAAACATGTTTTTAAACTCGAAGACATCTTTGTTGTATTGTATTTTGCTCCTGCTCTTTAGCTAATTGCTCAGCTCATGGGAATTATGACACTAGTTCTCTTTGTTAGGACTGTGAAAAAAAGGCCCAAGGCATTACTTTCCTCATTCATCTTATGTCCCAGCAGCCATAAAGCTCAGAAGCACATATCTTAGTCCAAGGAACAGGGGAGAAAGGAAGCCCATTGGAGTCACTGTGTTCTCAGAATCACCTCTTTTCAATCAATAGTTGTCCCACTAGTATGCAGACCTGATAGACTGTGATTTACTTAACTGTTTCTCTACTGTTACGTATATAGGTTCACATTTGCCATCATAAATAAAGAGGCAATAAGCATATTTTTGTGAATTTCAATTTTTAGTCTATTACTGAATGATTTTCTTAAGTTAAATTTCAAGAACTGAGATTATTGGACTGAAATATTTCTATCACACGATATTTATTTCTGGAGTGCTTTCCAAAACAGTTACATTTTTCTCAATTGCTGTTTACTTAACGACAATGACTTCCTTCCTTGTTATATGAGTTTGTACGTCAGTAGAGTAACAGCTTTTTCATCACTTAACTGCCATAAGTAGTAACAGCAGCCAAATGGATCTTTCCCATTTTGGTGGAGAGGTGAATGTAACATTCATCAGCCTTCCCAGAGAATAATCTTCAAAGAATGAAATAGGTAGAATAATTAAAGGAAAGCTACCATAGTCCACTATGAAACTGTCTGCCTTGACCATTCTCGGGAAAAGGTTAATATGTTTTACCTCTTCACTATTAAGATTTAAAAAAAATCACATATTTGAAGATTATTTGCCCTACCTGAAATAAGAGAATATATATAATCATATATGTATATCATATGTTCTTTTATGTATATATGAATATATGAATTTAAATACCATGGCCTGACTTGGATGGGATTTTTAAGGACAGATAAGGGAACAGAATGTATTTCCATTACTTTTAGGTTCCTTTCCTATATCTGCCAGTAGTACCCAATTACTGACAGCTAGGAATAAAATCAAAATAGTTTGTGTTAGCAGGAGCTGATTGATGTCACATGATGTTCACTTGATTTTAGAAACAAAATAGCCAAAAATATTCAATAACCGAACTCTGTTGTATGTCTTACCTCTTCAGGTGGAGTCACTACATAGGGGGGATTAAACACCAGAAGATCAACTTTTTCCTTCAATCTTGGTAGCAAGCCTTTGACCTAAATGGATCCAACAACAGTCAGGGTTTTAAGCTGGACTCTGATTTAAATAATTAACAAATCAATCTTTTAAAATATTCTCCCATGCTTTTAGGAAGAAAATGTGTTAGAAGGATACACTTTAGACAGATGTGGAGATAAATATTTTTACATTTTACATTTTCATTCAGATAAAAATTATATGTACTTCACTAAAAATAAGGAAATTAAACTATCAGTATAAACATATTATAAAATGTTCAGCAAAGCCTCTGTTTTTCAACAGCACTTATGTTTACCCTCTGGGTTCCCCTTTGAAGACTGAACTAATAAGGAGGCAAGCTCTAATTCTATAGCATATATTCTGCGTAGATTTGAACTTAACTTTATTGCTATACCCACTAAGTTAACCATTTATTTTCTCTAAGTAAGAGAAATTTTTTTAAATAAACCTTTTGCACTCCTAAGGAGAAATGTTTTATGAGATGATGTTAACTTAATATAAAATGATGCTTCTGTAGCCGTCATTTGTGGTTTTTACCTGCTCACGACCCATTCTCCCTTTCTTCTGATTTTATCTTTGACTTTTGTTGGGGAAGCTCTATCTCCTGTCATCCTCAGTCCAAGTGGCTTGGGTAGGGTTTATCCTGACCCAGTTCCTGGGATAGGACTATTATCCAGGTTGAAGCCAATCACCTACATATTCTAATTCCCCTAAGCCACAGCAAGAGACTGAGAGACATGCACATGAACCATTCATCCAAACAGTACTCATTCCGGGGCTTTTGCTAGAGTAACTGAATAGAAAAAGTTTCTTTCCTTGAGGAGTTTCTGAGAAATAAGATATAGACATGCAAACATCTTCTTACCATGAAAGGAAAGACTGCTTTGGAATAGAGCCACCAGAGAGAGAGTTCAGAGCTAAGAAAAAGATGCCTATGACGTCATTTGAGTTCCTGGAAGCAGCTATGCCTGAAGTCATCAACTTTTATTTAAGCCAGTTTGAACTGGGGTCATTTCAGATCAAAAGATGCCTGACATATACAAGCCAATATAAATTCCTTTTGAATTGTGGAGAAGTTGGATTGTATTAGTCAAGAATTTACTTTATAAAGGGTATACCAGGGATGGGGAACCTTTTCATGTTGCAAGTCCACACTAATTTAGCTATAATCAAATAAGGCCACGTTCAAGAAAATTCAATTAGATATACTTAAAAATGTACATTATTTTGTAAAAAATCTAACTACTAGGTACTTAATTTCAAAAAATGAAAACTATTGTTAATTTTAAAGTTAACTAACCTTTTAATGACTTTGTTGTGTCTGCTTTTTGTTGGAAAGCATTTGAATATTTGGTTGCAGCATGGAGGTAGTTTCAGCTGATCCTCTACATGGGTATCAGTCACCTGTGACCTTAGGGTGTCTTGATTTGGGTTAGGTAGGAGAATATAGATTCACAGCAATAAGCGGTTGAAAAGTAACAAAGCATTTTTTGGGCATGCTGCCGAAGTCATAGGTATTCTATTGTATTTTTCCACATTTCAATAGGATCTTTCTTAGTATCAAACAATGACTTTAAAACGTCATTTATTGAGAGCTCAATCAATTCCATCTGTAGTTTTTTAGGTGCCTTGGTGATCTCAACTAGGTGAAGCTGAAATGCTAATTTGAGTGTGATGTTACTATTCTCAAAGTCAGTGGACCTTTCATTGTATTTTTCAATTATTAAATAACAGGACTATAACAGCCATGTATTCTTCAAGTGATTCACATGTATCACCCTGCTCACCAATGACCTTTGCCAATTGGGGAAAATGTTCATCCAAAATTTCCTTTTGAAGAAGTGTTTTGAAAAAAGACAGCTTTTTTCAAAATTCTTGGATTTTTTTGCCATATATCATATTATATAATATATATTTGTATATAAATATTATAATATATACTTAGTTTTACCTTGCACAGAAATATTCAAGTCATTTTGATTTGACATATCACACAGAAATGCTGCATTCCTATAGAAATCTTTCCATAATTCACATTGCTGATCCTGTTCTTCATAAAATTTAGCTATCTGTTCTTGCCGAGATAAAATTTTGGCTAATACCTGTCCTTAAGATAGCCAACACACTTTAGAATAATATGGCAAAGTCACACTGAATACCTCGTGGTTCAACTTTAGCATGTTACAAAACTGATGATGCTGTATTGCATTTGCATGAATGTAGTTAACAATACTTATAACTTGTTGTGAAGTGTCACTTAAAATAGTAGTTTTAGTGTAGAGATTTTGCTGATGCAAGATAAAATGAAAAGAAATGAGAGCATATGGATCTGTTAATACTTTATTATCTGTGCAATAAACTCTTCATGTTTTCCTGTCATGGAAGGTACACTGTCTATACATACACTCACTAAATTTACCAAATTCAGTTCAACTTCACAACATTTATCTTGAAAATTGTTGAAAATATCTATTCCCCCTATTCTGTTCTCAAGAGTGCCCAAAGCAAGTAACTCTTCATGGCAAAGAAAATCTTCTGTTATGACCCAAATGAAGTATAAAACCTGTGGCAAGTCAGTACTATCAGTTGATTCATCTAAAGTGATTAAATAATATATATTTTCCTTTTTAAATATTGCATGAAGTTGTTTCTCTTAGAAGCCTAATTAACAATGCTGATCAGTAATGGTTCTCCTTGAAAGAGGCAGTTGTTTGTACTTTGGAATGTTATTGGGGTCTAAACATCCTACAATGTCGACAACACATTCTTTCACAATTTCTGCATCACTGAATGGCTTCCTTTTTTTCCCCAAGTGTACTAGCTACTTTATAAGTTGTTTCAGTGGCATTATTTCCAGGTTTTATTGCTGCTTGAAAGAATTGCTTTGCGTTTGCTTTTCATTTATTAATTTCTGCAATACAATCTTTTGCGTCTCTCCCTCTAATTCAAAATATATATGGTCCTTATGAATGTCATAAAGCTGATGATCATTGAATTTCTTTAATTTCTTTAATTTTCTTTAATTTCTTTGATATTGCAGTATCACAAAGCAAGCAACTCATTTTATCTTTAGCAGAAACAAGATAATATTGCAGTTCCCAATCCTCATTAAAAAATCTGTTTTCTTCCTTCAGCATTCTCTTGGTCTTCTTTGACATGACAGGCTGTTAAGCAGACAGAATTAAAACATACTATCTAGCTGTGCAACTGTTTACAAATTCCGTGTCAAACAGAAACACAGTGCACTGTTGTCAAATCTGATAACAGACTGGCGTACTCAACCCCCATAAACTCTGCACTCGTCAGGCAGGGAAGTTAGAACTAAATCATGAGTGTAGAGGCTGTCAATTCAGCTCTTATGGCTTACTAATGTTCTAATTGTGCTGGTCAATCTGGGAGGATCATTTTGTTGAAGTTTATTTTATTGTTTGGTTATTTTTAAATACGTTCATTTCAAAAAAAAAATAAAAAAGACAAACAAAAATGTATTAATACAAATAAAAGGATTTGTTCTGTAAAATTTGGATTCAGTCAAAAGGCCACAATTACAGTCCCAAAGGCCACATGTGGCATTAAGGCCACAGGTTCCCCATTCCTGGGGTATACTGTTTAGTGGGTCAAAAGTTAATTACTTAAGTTTCTTTGACCTAAAAGATCTCGACCTTAATTTATTTTAAAAGAAAATTGATTATTATTAGACAAAAATTAACAGCTCACCAAATCTGTAATTACTGGCTGAATGTGGACTTGGTTACAACATGCTGTCTCCAGGGTACAAGCTGCTGCCTCAGGGTTGATATCAGTGCACCTATAAACAGAAGCAGAAGAAAACTATATCTTATGTCCATGAGGCATAAGATCTGTTACTGAATATTTCAAGGAATTTTCATTTACTTCTATATAGAGCAGATTTAGAAAACAAAATTAGAATGCTTTAAAAATGGCAAAGAAAAAGAGAACAAAGATTTGTTATATTGATGAGAAAGACTATCATATTAATATAATGTCCAAGAGTAGAAAAATACACATATAAGCACACACATCTGAAAAAATTTATTAAATTACGATATATCCAGTGAAGGAGTACTATGCAGTCTCCAAAAATAAAATTTAAAAGGAATTTTTGATAGGAAAATGTTCATGAGACAATATTAAATTAAAAACATAGGAAATGAAAAAAAATGAAGGAAATAGACTTGGATCACATGTGATAAAATTTACCGGTGATTTTTATTTTCTTCTATATTTTTTTGTATTTTCCAATTTTTTATAAAGAAATTTACATAATTTTTTCTGATAATCAAATAATTGACCTAAAAAAGAATCACATTTAGAGATGATCTAAAATTATGCTGCTTCTATAATTATGTAGTATGATAGAGCAGTTCTGAACATGAAGTTATAATTTTTAGAGAAGCATAAATTACAATTTTGGTTTTTATAATACTTAAGTAAACATTATCAGATAATATATTGTCTCCTTACAAAAATTATTTCATTCATAGTGCATCTCTCAGTGAAAGATGTGGATGAAGATGATATACTTACACGTACAAAGCCTGAGGACCTATCATAGAGGCTAAGAACGCAGATACTACTCCAGACCCTGATCCTACTTCAAGGCATATTTCCACTCTAAAAAAAAAACAAAATAAAGATTAGTATAGTAGAATTAAACTATTCTTCACAGAAAACAACTCTTATGCTAGTTATAATGTGTATTTCTCCAGCATCATCACTCACCTACAAATATATGGAAATATAAAAGAAATTTATAAATAATTTCTGACATCCACTTTGTGCTTAATATTTTATAATTCAAAATTGTTAATATGTTGGGTGTATATTTTAAGTATAAAATAATTATATACCATATTATATATAATATTTTCAATTAATTTCAACAAAACATTACATAAAAAAGGAATAATATTAATACAGGGTTGGAAATACTAATATTAAAGATAATACCCCTTCCCAGGAGCTCCTAATTAACATTTCCTAAAATGATAGAGTTTGTATTATTACAAAATTTATTGAAGAAGTTCCTCTATCATTTTTAAGTACCTAACATTCATAAATCCATCATCATATCCTAGGCAAAAAGGGTATCCCATCATACTGATAATAGATTTAGAGCAGCAAAGCAATTCCATATTTGTGTACCTATATACTCATTGGGAAATATCTGAGTATCTGATCTTAGAATGTTAATAATAATCTTAGAATGCTGTTAAATATAATAAAATCTTCTTCTACTGTATTTTATCTTTCAATTATTTACTTGCCTCTGATCTTACATATGCATTAAAAGCACCAATTATCTCATTACAAAGATCACTTCGATGGCATTTAGGGAACTGCTTAGCACTTACCTTGTCAAACAACTACCCAGCAACAAGATCTAGGAGTTTTTAACTTTGGGAACCAGTCCACACATCTGACAAGCCTTTATGAGATGGTTTTAACGTCTGTGAATCTTACCAGGTGGCTTCTCTTTGAAAGTAACTATCACGGTCTCATAAATAATTAGAATTCCAAGACTAGAAATATCCAAGACTTTATAACAAAATCAGCTCCTTTTACAGCATACTTTACAATGCAACTTGTGCTTGTAAATCTTTCTGCGATATCTTGACAATAAAGGACAAATTATAAAACAGTACTGCTCCACTCTATATTCCAGTAAATCCCAGAGTTCCATCGCCTACAATGAAAAACTAGTTTCATAAGAGTTGAGGCATTTTATTCGTGGAAAAATATGACCTAATTTAAGAGGGAATAAACACAATATAGATCTTTGAAACCTGACAGCTGTTTATTTCATCCCGAGAAAACCCAGTTCAAGTCTTCTTTAAATAAACCTAACGACCTGAATTTCTTAAAAAAATATGTATTCATTCTTTTTATATTAATGTAAAATCTATGGCAAGCAGTTCAACAAATCAATTTTAATATTTATAAGGTCCTAGGTAGATTCTATAGGCTGCTAGCTGCATGTAGGACTATTTAAATTTTCTTACAATTCAACGAAAAACTCAGTTCCTCAGTTGCTCTAGCCACTTTCAAGTGCTCGGCAGCCACACGTAGCTAATAATGGCTGTTGCTAGAGTATGTTATTGAGTGGGTTTCAAAATACTTCCCTATTACACCATCTCACAATCTTCTTTCATTTTTGTGACCTTCCGTTGCTAAAGGGTGTTTTTTATGTGCTGAGTAAATCGAATAACGCCACGCGACTTTTAATATTTACTGAAACATTTAATATTATTAAGAAGCAATGTTCCCGGAATATTTTGCTTCCGAACCTATTTTACTATTGCCGCTTTTAGGGGCATGTGTTCTTCAGATTAACGGCTGACAGGAAAAGATACATCAGGCAAGGCAAGTAGGCAGGGAGCTCATGAGACCAGAGCAACACCTTGGCAGGAGACAGATTCCTGCCACAGTCATTACTTGTGCCTACAGGAAGAATCTCATTTACTGCGTCCTCTTGTCAATCAACGGAAAGTGGGCCGATACCGCCTCCTTGGGCTTAGAGCGGCGAAAGTCATCTATCCCCCTGGCACCCTGCCGCCGCTTCTCCAGGACGCCCAAGCCCTCTCCCGCTGGTGCCGTCGCCCTTCTCGCACCCGGCCAGCTCGGCCGCCGCTGCCTCGAGCGCGTCCAGAAGCAGGAACGTGTCCTCCGCGGGCTCGTACACGTCGCTAAAGCGGCCGCGGCCCACATGCCCATGCATCGGCGTGGGTAAGCTGGGCGCCGCCATCTTCTCCCCTCCCTCTCTCCCACGCGCATGCGCCGGAAACGCATATGCGCGCGCACTGGTGCGCAGGCCCGAGAGTGGGGCCCGGGCGTCGGGGGGCGGTGCCCGGGCGTCGGGAGCTGAATGTCTGTCACGGGTTCTTAATTCAAAATATGGACGTCGACGCTGTTGGTATTTCTTAGTAGGCCGTTATGTAATATGCAACTGTCGACACTCGCTTTCTTCTTTTGAACATTTAAATTTATTTCATTTTATAGACTAGCACCTGATAGTGGGCATCATGAATTGTTTTTGACTAAGATGAATGTTTCTACATTTTAATGTATTTGTGGAAATTTTCTTCTGTTCCTAGTTTGCAAAGACTTGAAAAAATACATAATAATAAATTTTACTATGTTGTTTTTTTACATCAGCTGAACTTTAAGCTTTGAGTTTAAGATTTTTTTCTCATTTATCTTTTTACTGTAGTGTATTACATAAATCGCCTTCCTGATGTTGAGTCATAAGTGCACTCTTTATAAACCTTACTCAAGAAGGATGATGCAGTTTTGATACACTGCTGAATTTGGTATGCTAATAATCTGGCTCTATTTTATATTAAGATTATGCTGTTCTCGTTGGATGAGGTAGGACACTGTTTCTGGAACATTTGATATTATAGAGCTCACCCATAAAACTGGCTTGGTTTGGTGCATTTTTTAATGGATGGATTTCTGACGTTTGGGGATATCTTCTATAGATTATTAGGCTATTCAAGAATTTGCATTCATTTTGAGTCAATATCTGAAATTTATTTCCCCATAAAACACTTTTACATCTAGTTTTTTAAATTTGAGAAATAAAAATACAGAAAAGTACTGAGATTACATTTTTTAAAACCCCGAGTACCCCACCCACAATTTACAATTATTAGCATTTTCTCGTGTTTCCTTAAAGTGTTTTTTAAATCAAGAACTGAAATATTACAAATAAAGTGGATGTTCTTCCTGTCCTTGTGCTCAATTTCTTTTTGTAACTCTCACTCCAAGGTAACATTTCCCATGGATTTAGTGTGTATCCTTCTAACCCATGTTTTTCTGCTTTTCCATTCATATATACATAAACAACATATGCTTTAAATGTTTTAAATTTATATAACTGGTAATAGGTTGAACATACTGTTTTTTGAATTATTTTCACTCAATATTATATGAGATTGAGTAAAATCAATGTTTTGATATATATGTTTTGATATATATGAAGTTAGTTTACTCTTTTTAACTGCCATGTAGCATATAAAATATTTTCTATCTAGGTTAGACAAATGTCTATTGGTAAACATTCAGTTATTTGGAGGTTTGCACTATTATGAACATGGTAATTAACTTTCTTAAACATGGTTTCTTCTGATATTGTACAAAAGGTTCCCGGAATTCAACCTAAGAGTGGATCAGCTGGGTTTTCATATTAATATATGCACATTTTCTTTTTTTATTTTCTTTTTAATTTTTATTTCTAAGGCCAGTCAAGTGGAGCAGTGGGAGTGGAGAAGGAACAAAGGAATCTATAACTGGTTGTGATCAATTAGTTGTAAATACCACTGCACTCGGACCAACCACACATTTTCAATTTTACTAGGCATTGCCAAATTTCTCTTCAAAATAATTGTATTTATTTAAACTGCTGCCACCCCTTGGTGGCACATTTAACATTTAATTTAATATTGTTAGACTTACTTTTGTTTGTTTATTTTATTTTTTATTTAATTATTTTTCAGAGATAGAATCTTGCTCTGTTGCCCAGGCTGGAGTCCAGTGACACGATCATAGCTCACCGTAACCTCGAACTCCTGGGCTCAAGTGATCCTGCCACTCCGGCCTCCCGAGTAGCTGGGACTACAGGCATGCAACACCCTTCCCACCTAATTAAAAAAAATTTTTTTGTAGAGACAGGATCTCATTATGTTGCCCAGGCTGGTTGTGAACTCCTGGTCTCAAGAAATCCTTCCTCCTCAAACTACCAAAATGCTAGGATTACAGGCCTGAGTGATAGCACACAGCCTGTTTATTTTAAATTGAATTGGTCGGATTGCTAATTGAGGTTAGGCATATGTTCATATGTTCATTACTTGAGTTTCTTTTTTTGTAAATTGTTCATTTTTCTTTGTTAGGTTTCATCTAAGTTGATACATGCCTAGTTTAATAGGCCAAATAATTCTACATGACTTATTATGAGAAAGCAGTCCATTCTAGCACCCCAACACCCAATTTCTCTCATCACATCCTCCAGAGGTGACCACTTCCAACTTTTAGCTGTTTCTTTTGACATTTATTTCCATATTTTTGTATAACAAAATTATAATAGATTTTTTGACTTTAACATTATCTGTGGAGTTCCCATGATAGAAAGTAAGAATTTGATTCTACCTCCAATAAACAAATGTAATTACCAGTCCCTTTCTTCACAATATGATTATATCATGATTTTCTTACATTATTCTGTCTATATAAATGCTACTCAAAAGTGATCCATGTATTATACCAGTTACATTGCCTTCTTGCACAACTTTTTCCTTTTTCTTGAAGTTAATAATGATCTAAAGTATTAGTTTCCTAGGGATGCCATAACAATTACCACAAACTGGGTGGCTTTAAACAATAAAAATTCATTCTCTCCTGGTCCTGGAAATTAGAAGTCTGAAATTGAGGGGTTGGCAGGACCATGCTCCATTATGAAGGCTCTAGGGAAGAATCCTTCCTTGCCTCTTCCACCTTCTGGTGGTTGCCAGCACTCCTTGACCACCTTTGGCATATGGTAGCCCAGCTCCCATCTCTGTCTTCATCTTCACATGACTGTCTTTCCTGTGTCTTTGTGTCTCCAAATCTCTCTCTCTTTATAAGGACACCAGTCATTGCATTTAGGGACCACCCTCATCTAGTAGGTTCTCAACTTGATTCCATCTGCAAAGAGCTTATTTGCAAATAAGGTCACATGCACAGGTTCAGGGGTGATAGTGGTGGTAGGGGAGTGTTTAGGACTTCATAATATCTCTTTGGAAAATACAGTTCCACCCACAACATCTAGTAATAGCCACCTTTTCATTTGCTTAGTTTTGTATATATCACAATTCAGCCTCCAAGTCTCTTCCAATTGTTACCACCTCCTCTCCCCAGTACATGTAAAGACGTTGAGCATTCTGATTATTTCTGTCTGATCTACTTAGGCACTAACACATGTCTCTGGTGTTCATTGCTTGGTTTTGCCTATCATTTTCAGCTTCATCCTCAGGCTGGCCTTCCTTGTGGTATCCAGATAACTGTATCTTCACGTTCTTACAGCACCAAATTCAGTGGAAGAGTCTTATTCAGTTGTTTGCAACAACTCATGTAGTTCACTCTTTCTTCTTGGCCCAAACAGGTCATGTGCTCATACTTGAATCTGTCCTCTGTCCAGAGAGATGAAATGATCTGTCCTTGTCAGCAGTGAGGCTGAGGCCTCATTCCAACTACACAGGCAGAATTGTACTCCCAAAGCAAAATTGAGGTGCTGGTGCAGATGTCAGGCAATGAACACAAAATGTCTATTACATGGAAGTTCCTCCTGTAAGTTTGGTAATTATTTTCGTCCAATTTTTCTTATTCTTCTGGGTGTATTTACAATATTTTCCACCAGGGCAGATACTTAAAAAATTATTTTTTGGTAGAAATATTGATTCAATCTATTTTTGTTTGTTTCTGGTTCTTCTGCTTAAAAATGTCTTTCCTACTCTGTGTTCTTGAAACGCAAGTTTATTTTCTGGTCTCAAAGTATAGACTTTATTAATTGGATCTATCATATTAATTAGGTTTTTAGGTGTTCTAGAATCTTATTTTATATTTACTTGATCTTTATGGCCTGAATGAGGTGAATTAATTTTTTATAATAATTGTAATAAAAAGTCTTTTATTATTAAAGTACTTCTGTCTACTTATTATATTTCCTGATAGTTTTTGGTCTTGAATTTTGATGCTATGCCAGTTGGAGCATTGGTATTCATAACTGATACGTCTTGATTGAGGATTACGCCTGCTATTAAGTATTTGCCTTTGTCTTCCTTATTGCATTCTATTGTAAATTCAATCTTGCCTGAAAATACGAACACGATCCTGCATTATTTTTGTTTCTTTTTGTTTCCTAATATGCTCTTGTCCTTCTTTCATTGCTAACCTGTCACACTTAAACTTCGAAACACATACAAACACACGCACACACATTTTTGTCAGTGTTTGCCAGTGGTCAGCATCATATCCTTCTCCAATGAAGATAAAAACTCTGGCATGCTTTCACTTCCCTCTTTTCCAGTGTCCCCCAATCTCACCTCCCATGTTGAGATCACCAGAGAATTCTGAAGATGCTTAGTTTTTAAAAACAGCTAACAGCAATTTTAATTTAAATACCTGTCTTAATAGTTCTTTGATCTACACTTTTATAGTATCCCATATTTTTTCTACGACTTATGTTTAGTTGGAATACATCGTCTACTAATTATTTCTGAGAGTAATATCCCAAATGTTTTTATTTTACTCCCCAACCTAAAAAAAGATAGTTTTTGTGTATAAAGAATTCTAGGTTGACAATCATTTTCCCTCAGAATTTCGAAGATATTTCTCCAGTGTCCTCCTAACATTTGGTGTTGCTGATGAGGTATAATGCCAATTTCATCTTATTCCTTTGTAGATAATTTACTTTTTGACGTGGTCAGTGTTTATTTTTGGTTTTCTGAAAGTCTCAAAGTAGTAGGTGTATGCATATATGTATATGCATATGTGTGATGATTAATTTTATGTGTCAACTTAGTTGGGCCATGTCACCCAGATATATGGTCAAACAT
Source organism: Avahi laniger (assembly GCA_963575035.1). Taxonomy (NCBI): domain Eukaryota; kingdom Metazoa; phylum Chordata; class Mammalia; order Primates; family Indriidae; genus Avahi; species Avahi laniger. The sequence continues at coordinate 36,664 of CAUYSK010084601.1, forward strand.
TAATCTGAATGTTTCTGTGAGGGTGTTTTTCGATGAGAGTAACATTTAACTTAGTGGACTTTAAAGCAGATTGCTCTCTATGATCCTGGTGGGCCTCATCCAATCAGTTGAAAGCCTGAACAGAACAAAAGACTGATCTTCCCTGGGGAAGTGGGAATTCTGCAGCACATGGTCTTTGGAATTGAATTAAAACATTGGTTCTTCCTGGGTCTCCAGCCTGCCGGCCCACCCTCCAGATCTTGAGATTTGTCTGTCCGCTTCCATAATCACAGAAGCCAATTTCTTAAAACACATTTTTTTAAAAAAAATACATACACACATCCTGTTGGTTCTATTTCTCCGGAGAACCCTAATGCAATATGTATACTTATTTATATTTTTCTTTTTACCTTGTTGAATACTTGGTGGACTCTTTCAATCTGATCCATCTCTTTCACCGATATTGGGAAATCTACTTTGATGTTTTTCTTTGATTTTTCACTCCCCTCCATTCTCTATTCTCACCTCTTGGAAATCCGGTCAGATAGGTGGAGAACATTTAGATGTCTTCACGTCTTTTTGTTTTTGTTCTTTCTGCCTGTCTTAGATTGGGCTACCTGGAAATAAACTCAGGAATGGAGATCTTCATACAAGCGGCGGTGGGACCCTCAGTGCTAGCTTCTTTAGCTTTTTGGGTGTTGAGGGGTAGGGCATAGTGTTTTGAGAGCCCCCAGCTAAATTGGGGTCCCAGGAAGGGCGTGGCTAACAACCCTCCCCTAACAGGAAATGAAGGGGAGCCAGATGTGGTGTCTGTGGTGTGCCTTTCTGGGGATGCTTCTTTTACTTGGCATTTGGCCTAATGCCTAGTTGTCCAACCCATGACAAGGGGGTTCCTCACACAGCAAACTTGTTTACACTGGCAGATGCTCATGTGGCTCGTGTCTGACCCTTGTTCAGTTTATGCCTACGTGACCGTTGCTCTGGTGCTGGGAACCTGACCTTGTGTTCTCCTTGATGTTCTAGGGAAAACCCAGCCTCGGGCGGCCCCTAGTTCTTAGATGGAGGGCGCAAATTCAATACACCACCACAGTAGAAAACAAGTTCAAAGATTTTTACTTACAGATCCTGGGCAAGGAGGGAATAGTGAATCGGGAGGGCAGTTCTGCATCCCCAGATGATATAAGGCAGAAATAAAAAGGCCAAGAGAGAGAAGCACACGCTAACTAGCAGTATGTATAGCGAATAGGATATGGGCCACTTTAAGTTCACAGGCAAATGCCTGAATGGTCCATTTAAAGGAAAGCAGCGGGAGCCCAGTCTGCTAGCCAGGGAAAGATGCCTCTAAGCTGTTAACACTGGCCACCAGCCTGAGCCATTTGGGTGTGGTGTAGAACTGGAAACTGTGTCAGGAGTGACTGAGTCCAGCTTCTGGTATGAGAAAGTTAAACTTGTATTCAAAATGGATACCAAGGCAACATAAAGCTATAACAATTCACTCCACACAGCTCCTTCGTTTTGCTGCTGTGGATGGTGACATAGGTGGCTCTGGAGCTCACAGCTGTAGCGGCTGATTCCTGATTCCAGTTTCCTGACTCTGACAGGGCCAGACGCTCAGATCTGCAATGTGGCTTTAGGAGATGTTCTTGAAAGCTCATCCCAAAGCTGACCTTATTTAGACCTTCCTGTGACTATTATACCTCTTAGATATGCTGTAATAAATTCCTTTTAGCTTAAACTAACTAGAGCAGATCTGTTGTAGGCAGTAGAACCCTTATTGATACATGCAGATTCTCCACATTTTCCAGTATGTTGCAGCCATGCCTTCTTTTACCAGAGACGTTTTAAACAGATTATTTCAAGGCTATTTGGTTGCATCATTGCTAGTGGGTTTTGATGGCGTGGTGGTAGGATCATACGCTTAGTCAGCCATTCCGAGTTCATCTTCCTAGTGAGAATGAATTTTTCTCAGAGGCAACAGAGTTTAATAACATGCTGTAATAAGGGATATTTATACTCTTAAGAAGGCTTTGGTCCAAGCCTCTTTCAACTCAAGAGATAATACCCCTCCTTTTTTTCCAGTAAGAAACATTTAGCACATTCTTGTCCCACCTAAGCCTGGCTTGCATTTTAATAAGAATCACAAGTTGCAGCTGGCTCCCTTCATGATATCCAGGAGGCATCACCTTTGACTGCATTCCAAGTCTCCCTTAATATAAGGGGATTCTGTAAGGATTCCAGTTAATTCTGCCATGGTTTAGTAGTACCAATGTAAATAACAAACAGGGAGAGGCTCTCAAAAAGAAAATGTTTATTCAGGAATAGAGCATTGTAGTGGGAAGATGCGTGCCATGGTAAACTATGTGCCTATTGGGGGAAGGGTAAAGGAAAAAAAAAGATAAAAATATTTTTAAAGGAAAAATGAAGAGGATTATATAATTGTTTTGAAATGATTATCCTTGGCTACAAAGATCAATAATAAGGGTGATACTAGTCCAAGGTTGGACAGACAGTTGCTGGGCCAAAGAAACTGACTTGCAGAAGTATTTTTTGTGTAAGGTTGTGGTTTTTGTTATCATGAGAACCCTTTCTTCATGACCTTCCCTGGTTCTATTTGTCAGTGTTTTTTTGTTTTGTTTTTTTAACATTAGTAACTCCATTTTGATTCTGACAACTTTCACAGTAGTTAATGAAATAATGTGTGAATCTAAAATAGATCATTTTAACACTGCATTTTCAAGAGTGGTTCTAAATTTTTATAATCATAGAATTCTTTTAAAATGTTTTTGTCTCCACAAGGTTTCACCCCTTCCAAGGTTGATCATTACACTTAAAACACTATGTCACAGATGGGGAAAAATATTTACAAAAGACAGTCAATAAAGGACTCCTTCCCAAAATATACAAAGACTTCATAAAACTCAACAATAAGAAAAGGAACAACCTGATTAAAAAATGGACAAAAGAACTGAACAGATACCTCATCAAAGAAGAGACACAGATGGCAAATAAGCATGTGAAAAGATGCTCAAAATTATATGTCAATAGGAAATTGCAAATTAAACAACAGTGATATACCATTGCACACTTATTATAATAGCCAAATTCCAAAACACTGACAACAAATGCTGGCGAGTATGTGAAACAGTAGAAACTCTCATTCATTGCTCCTGGGAATGCAAGCTGGTACAGCCACCTTGGAAACCGTTTGGCAGTTTCCTGCAAACCAAACGTACTTTTGCCATGTGACTTACTACTGGTACTCCTTGGCATTTACACAAATGAGTGGAAGACTTATGTCCACAGAAAAACCTGCACACAGACGTTTATAGCAGCTTTATTCATAATTGCCAAACTTGGAAGCAGTGAAGATGCCCTTCACCAGGTGAATGGATAAATAAACTGTGGTCTACCGTTACAATGGAATGTTATTCAGCACTAAAAGAAATGAGCTATCAAGTCATGAAAAAACATGGAGGAAACTCAAATGCTAAGAGAAAGGAGGCAATCTGGAAAGGCTTTATATGGTACAATCCCAACCATACGACATTCTGGAAAAGGGAAAGCTCTAGAGTAGTTGCTGCCAGGAGTTAAGGAGGAGGGAGGGATGAATAGGTGGAGCACAGAGGACTTTTAGGGCAGTGAAACTTTTTTTAAATGATACTGTAATGCTGAATACATGTCATTATACATTTGTCTAAATACATAGAATGTACAACACCTAGAGTGAACCCTAATGTAAATGATGGAATTGGAGTGATAAAGACGTGTAAATGTAGGCTTGTTGATTGTAATAAATGTATCATTCTGGTGTGTAATAGTGGGGGAGGCTGTGTGTGGGGGAGAGAGGGTATACATTAAAATTCTCTGTATTTTTCACTCAATTTTTCTGTGAATCTAAAACTGCTCTAAATAATAAAGCTTATTTTAAAAAAACTATGAAATACTAAACCAAAAAAATTTGTTATTTGGTCATACTTAGAAATATACTTTCATTAAAATTGCATTTTAAAATATGTGAAAAGATAAACATATTTTAATGTTATTATTTGACTTTAAAATCTCAGCAGAACTTATGAATTTAGAGATCAGTGATGTTCATATTTAAAAAAATAGTGCACATATATACACATACTTGATAAAATTACTTCTTCTGATGCTGCTGTAGTTTATATTCTCATGCTGTCATGATCTCAGTTAAGAGTAGTGAAAAGAAGCCAGGCACAGTGGTTCACAATTGCAATCCCAGCACTTTGGGAGGCTGAGGTGGGCGAATCCTTTGATGCCAGGAGTTTGATACCAGCCTGGACAAAATAGCGAGACCCCCATCTCAACAAAAGAATAGAAAAATTAGCCAGTCATGGTGGTGCCTGCCTGTAGTCTCAGCTACTCGGGGGGCTGAGGCAGGAGGATCACCTGAGCCCAGGAGTTTGAGGTTGCAGTGAGCTGTGATGACACAACTGCTCTTTACTCCAAGCAAGAGAGCAAGAGCCTGTCTCAGAAAAAAAAAAAAAAAAGAGTAAAAAGATTATCCCCAATATTTCAGTGGACTCTGCACAGCTAATGCAGCAAGAGGCACAGTTACCTGCTTGCACAGCTTTGTTTATATCAGCCAGTTGAATTGTGAAGATGATTCCTCATCCACTGGATAATTTCACAATGCTCCTCTTAATTTGGTTGCTTCGGACACATTCTATCCTGGAAACAAAATCTAGGCTCCATAATCCATTCAAAAAATAGTAGACTCATGTTCTTTTTTTTCCACCTTGTACTGGTGGAATTTACACATTTATTCCTGCACCATAGGAACAGCTGCTTAAAAAGCTGAAGTGTGCATTTCATTCTTTGGCACAATAGAAAATCACGTAGAAGAGGGAGACTCTCTCAGCCTGTCCGTATTTGGAAAATTAATTTTTTAAAGTGCTTTTAAAAAATCTCTACAGGTGGTCAGATCTTATGGACTTAGGACCAGAAATGACCTCATCACCTTCAGCTGGTCTAAAAGTTGTCTTTGGCTGCTGCACAGTTCACGAAATCTTGTTAATTATGATTGTTTTTCCTAGTTATAAGTCCTTCTGGATAAATTTTTGTAAAACATTTATTTTTATCGCTTACATAACTACATAAAATATTTTCATTGGTGTCAAAATGTCATGTTATTGCCAAACAGATTTCATTTCAATTTCTAGAAATTATTGGAAAGTTAATACCCACATTTTTAATGACACCCTTGCTGTAGTATTAAATCATGCTTTACTGAAATTTACAACAAGATCCATAATTACACTGCATTTACCCAGAATACAGCAGTAGAACAGTTACTTTTTGACAATCTTTCCGGTTATCGCTATGAGCAAGGATTACACTTTCTCTTTAGACAAATGATGAATGCAATTAAATCTCTTTCTGAAATTGAGTTTTTATGAAAATGATCGTGATGGGTAGTCATCATCCACCTCTCTCTTTTCAGCACAGTGACATTTCATTTCAGGAATCAGTAAGTGAATCTTTCTCCTGGCTTATAAAACTTCACCCTACTTATTTCTATTTCATGCAAAGTCAAAATATTTTAAAAAGTAAGATTAGGCAAGAAAGTTATCTTCGTAACTAGGCATTTTGTTTCTCCTTAGAAATGTCATTCAAGAAAACTCAATCTCGATAGACATCATTTCAAGAATGTAATTGCTTAGATGCAAAGCCGTAGTTTGGGTAGAAAATGCCTTTTGGGGGTTGCACATTGAAGCCACATTTAGAAAACCTGAGAAATGAACTTTCAGGGGTGATCACATTTATTCTTTGTCCTCAGCCTGTGACGTCTGGAAGAAGCCACTTGGAGAGCTGGAAGATGACTGGATGATTAAGTTTGCCGGATTGGGTGCATCACCCCGAGACTCTTCTTTGCCTGGATCTTGCACATTCCCTGCTGTGGACTAAAGTGTGTTCCTGCAGTATTCATATTCTGAAGCCTTAACATCTAATGTCATAGTATTCAGAGATGGGGCCTTCGGGAGATAATTCGGTTTAAATGAGGTCATGAGGTGTGGCCCTTATGATGGGCTTAGTGCCCTTATTAGAAGAGACACCAGAGAGCTTGTGTCCTCTCCACATTCCCCTTCTCTCTCTCTCTCTCTCTCTCTCTGCCATGTGAGAACACAGTGAGAAGGTGGCCCTCTCTGCAAGCCAGGAAGAGGGCCCTCACCAGAACCCAACCATGTTGGCACCCTGTTCTCAGATTTCCAGCCTCCAGAACGGTGAGAAATAAATGTCTGTTGCTTAAGCCACCCAGTCTGCGGCATTTTGTTATGGCAACATGAGCTAACTAATATACATAGTCCCCACTTCCGATGGCTCCACCTTAGGAACAGTTGCTTAACGATGGTGAGACAGGAATACACACTCAGTAGAAACCGTACCTTGAGTACCCAGACAACCATTCTGGTCTCACTTTCAGTACAGTATTCAATAAATTACATGAGATACTCAACACGTTGTTATAAAGTAGGCTTTGTGTTAGGTGATTTTGCCAAACTGTAGGTTAATGTATTAATAAGTGTCCTGAGCACATTTAAGGAAGGTTAGGCTAAGCTATGATGTTCTGTAGGTTGGGTATATTAAACGCCTTTCTGACTTAAGATATTGTCAATTAGGATTGGTTTACTGGAATGTAACCCCATCATCAGTGGAGGTGCATGTGTGCATCTCTCATGGGCAAAAAGCTTGGAGCCTGAGCACACGTGAAAGGTACAAATTCAGATGTTGATCCAGGCACTTCAGGAACATGTGTTTTCAAATTGGAATTATTGCCTCAATTTTCTCTTTTAGAATATAAGTAGAACCTCAGAATAAGGTTAAATTGAAGAGACAGCATTAAAATCGTGGTGTTATAGTAGAATCAATTAACAGTTTGAAAGTCACATTACCAGTTTGCCTCTACTAATTTGTTAATGAAGGGAAATTTTAAAAGTAGTTGTTATTCTTAAGAAAGTTAAATTTATAATTTAAGTTATGGAATATCCGAACTGGGCACTGTTCCTTCCTCATTATATTCTTATAAATATTTGTTGATTTGATTTAAGATGATTTCCACTTCATGAAATGTATTTACCAAAGAGTAGGATTCCTATTGAAGCCTTTATTACATCCTTGTGAGAAAGGATATTCCATGCTAGATGTGACACTAATCACTTGGAAGTGGAGTGAAGATTTGCCCTGGCAAATTTGGAAAAGCAGCTTAAAGAATAGGTAATACATACCTGAAGAGTCTTTCTTTCCAGCCTCGATTCACATACCTATTATCTTGACTTTCCCTAGGTCATCAGAGCATATATTAATATATTTAAATTACTTCTAGAAACTGCCAAATCCACTTATTAAAAACAAATGCCAAGTATGTCTAATATTTATTGCACAACATTTTTATTTTCATGAAATATTGCTTGAAACAACTATAAAGGTTCATCTTAAACATAGTTTTTGTCACATGTGGATTTATGTCATAACTAGATGTGTTGTGACAGATTGCACCTCCCGATCTGAGCTGGGCATGTTTAATTGTGGTAGACAAAATAAATGATTCTCCAAAGATATCCACATCCTTGTCCCAAGAACTTGTGAATATGTTTATCTTACATGGCAGAATGAAGTTTGCATGTATGATTAAGTTAAGGATCTTGATATGGGGAGATTGCCCTGGATTACCCAATTGTGTTCAGTGCCATAACAAGGGTCCATCTCAGAAGGAGACAGGAGAGTCAGAATAAGGGTTGAAGATATGATGATGGAAGCGGAGGTCAGAGAGCAAGAGAGAGATTTACTAAACTGCTGGTTTTGTCTTGAAGATGCAGGAAGGGGCCATGAGCCAAGGAATGCAGGCCACCTCTAGAAGCTGGAAAAGGTAAGGAAATGGATTCTCCCCTCTATGGAGAATCCAGAAGGAATACAGCCTGGCCAACCAATTTTAGACTTCTGATCTCCTGAACTGTAAGATAATAAATATGTGTTGCTTTAAGCCAATAAGTTTGTGGCAATTTGTTATAGTAGCAACAGGAAAAGAATATAGCAAATCAACACTGATTTTATTTTCTTAACATGGTACAACTAATACCAACTTAAAAGCAATTTAAACTTCACACATTAGTTTTCAGATCTCTAATGAAACAAGCTTGGTAGATATAAAAGACTGGCTAATTTAGACTTCTAACACATACTGCCATATCCCAAGCTAGGAGAGCATGTAGTGATCACAAAGTACCCATCAAATCAGTACCCAGCGCCCTCTAGATCTGCACTGTTCACCCCCCTGCAGCTACTGAACGCTGGACACATATCTAGAGTGTAATGAGATGTGCTGCAAGTGTAAGATGCACCACGGATTTTGTAAAGAAGAGTGCAAAATATCTCACTGATAATTTAAAAACATTGATCACATGTTGAAATGATAGTAGTTTGGATATATTGAGTTAAATAAAACATATTATTAAATTTAATTTCAGCTGCTTTTTATTTTTTGAATGTGGTTATGAGAACATTTAAATTATCATCTGGGTCATATTATATTTCTATTAGACAGTGCTGTTCTAAACAGATGAATTCTATACAGTGATGTAATTAATACAATATAGATTACTTACTATGTCAATTAATGTATTATTGACTAATGATTAGACCAGTGCAGTTGACAGAGCTAATGGGTTTATTTACATGCATTTTAAAACTAATATCTCCATTTTGTCTAGTCATATTCTCCTGGAGTCTGACCTCCACAAATCTCAGGTTAAATTGTGATGAGTTAAGTCGACTTTGAATAATGATCCGAGGAAAGTGTAAGGGATTGTGAGAAATACTGTTGGCAGCTCAAAGGTGGCATTTTTTTTTTTTTTTTTTTTTTGAGAAAGAGTCACACTCTTTTGCCTGGGCTAGAAAGCCATGATGTCAGCCTAGCTCACAGCGACCTCAAACTCCTGGGCTCAAGCAATCCTCCTGCCTCAGCCTCCCAGGTAGCTGGGACTACAGGCACGTGCCACCGTGCCCAGTTAATTTTTTCTATTTTTAGTTGTTTGGCTAATTTCTTTCTATTTTTAGTAGAGACGGGGTCTCGCTCTTGCTCAGGCTGGTCTGGAACTCCTGAGCTCAAGCAATCTTCCTGCCTCGGCCTCCTAGAGTGCTAGGATTACAGGCGTGAGCCACCGCGCCTGGCCAAAGGTGGCATTTTTGGATGGGGGAAGGTAGGGTTTTCTGTGATGGATAAAAGTGACCTTGGTGCATGTTTTGTTGTGTTTCTCCCAAAGGAAGGAAAGGTGGTCTAGAACTATGAAGACATCATTACCATAAAAATCTTAATTTAGGTAATTTTTTGTAAAATGGAAAACATTTTTTTCTGGCATAAAAATACTCACAGGGAAGGCATAGGATTAAAGAGAGGAGGCAGCTTGCTTGCCTGAATAAAATCACCCACTTGAAGTCATAAGGAAAAATCTAAAACTTCAAGATTCATTAACACGTATGTGTCTGGATGAGAATAGAATATGCTATGAAATGAATGGTTAGGTTAGAGCTTCCTACACCACTGGTAAATTTCTATATGGCTTAGGAACATGAATAGGATAATACGATGGCTTCAACATTTGGAATACATACGCCTTTTTACTTGCCGGCCATAAAGGTAGTTTTGAATTGTTTAAATGTTTTTTTTCTTCTCACAAAGGCTTCATAAACATCACATCTTTCTCTTCCTGAGGAAACATGAATCTCTTTTGAAATCCAGTTAGTGTTTTATGGAGGCATCTAGCCAGTGTAATTTCCTGGACCAGATTAATGTTTGTGTGGTCAAGAAATCTTAGGAAACTAAACAGGATCTGGAAGCAATTATATTTTGGGTGGTGATTACCTTAGAATTAAGTGTGGAAAAAACTATACATGTGTGTATTTACATACACATACACATATATACATGCAAAAGCAAAATGATGACTATTTGGTAAAAGACAAAGAATTTGCTTTCTGGGCAGTCCATGCCATTTTGGGCATACCAGATATCACCTAGGGCATGAGGCTTGTAGTTTGACATTCAGCATGAGCAAGTATATGTATTAAGAAAATTTATACAAACCTTACAATTTCAATAAGTGAATAAATGTCATAAATTATAATGTTATTAATGGGAGGATTTCTGTTTAAATTACTTAGCTCATGTTCCCCCAACCCAGTTCTGTATTTCTCAGTGGCTTCCACACTCAGCATCTCCTCATTGGAGTAAGTGTCGACCATCTAGGGTGGTCTACAATGAAATGATAACCCCTGAAAAGGTTCCTCACTTCCTGACAAATCCCTGTGTACAGTTGTCATTGTGGTATACATACAGGAAATAGGGAAGACTTTTCAAAGAATACCTGGATGGGAAGGAACTAGCTATCAGAGGCTAATATCCTGACTGAACTTCCATGGGCAAATGTCCTGTCTTTTTCCCTGCGGGCAGTGGAATGTATATTTCTTGGCTTTTCAAGGGTACAAAAACATTCCGTTCATCAAAGTAACTTAGCTTTCTGCTTCAAATAAGTATTTCCCCTGATTTCTAAGACAAGATACAGTTAGATATACATGCACTAGGCAGGATCTGGTGCATGTGCTTATCCCAAATTCAGGACTGCTTTTATGCTTGTAGACCAGGCACTTCGGGTCTAAGTGCTCTTGGTTACAGTTGTTGAGGCATGAGGCTGAGTGAGGACACACCAGCTTTACCTGCCCTGGAGCACTACGGGGACTAGTTGGCTTCCCCGGAGCCATAAAATTTTTTATTATTCTTCTGCATATATCCTGCCATGGAACCGTGTGGCCTTCTGGGACTTCTGCTGCTTGTAAAATGACACAACATTTTTGTTGGCTGAAGTGCAGGGTGAGAATTGCTCATCACCCTTGCAGAGCAACTGGAGACCTCTTTTGGGGTCACTGGTTAACCTGCACCAGAGGGCAATTAATGATCCAACGAAGGAAATGCTAGCATTAAATTTAAATATGTGAAGGATTCCTCCAAACATCAGATGAGCTAGACAGGGTAGGACCATTAAGAATCAGAATCAGGGCAAGAACCGAGTGCTTTCTTCTTTTCTAAGGCACGCAGAACTCATTGCTGTTGATGGAAGCAAAATCAGTAAGGCTGAGTGCTTTCAATAAGTCAGAGGTTAGAAACCCTCTGGCTCAACTTTATTGACCAACTTTTATTAGGTGACCAGAGGAGTTTCTCTGAAGACAAGTTTGCTTGCCCTACTGTGAGAACATTTGTTGCTTTCGTAAATAATCAATACCTGTGGTCCTTAACCCCTTGGCCTCAGACTGGTATCAGTCTGTGACCTGTTAGGAACCAGGCCGTATCGCAGGAGGTGAGCAGCAGGCCAGCCAATGAAGCTTCATCTGTATTTGCAGCCGCTCCCCATCACTCACATCACCACGTAAGCTCAGCCACAGCATTAGATTCTCACAGGAACTCGAACCCTACTGCAAACTGGGCATGTGTAGGATCTAGGTAGCACACTCCTTTTGAGAACCTAATGCCTGATGATCTGAGGTGAAGCTGAGGCAGTGATGCTAGTCCTGGGGACTGGCTGCAAATACCGATTATCATCAGCAGAGAGGACTGCACAATAAATGAAATGCACTCGAATCATCCCGAAACCATGCCCTGCTCCTGCCCACCCCACCCCACCTCCCATCCTGTAGAAAAATTGTCTTTTGTGAAACAGGTCCCTGGTGCCAAAAAGGTTGGGGACTGCTGATCAATAATACCACATATTTCTACATATAGTTTCATCACATTTAAAAAAAATAGCTTGTTAGTGGTATAGAAGTTATGGATGGATTAAAATCAAATGCTTAAAATTCATCCTCATAAAATATAGAATTTGTCTTAGAAGATGGTGGACTTAGAAGTAAGTCACGGTATGAGATGTCTCTTGGTAGATCCTACTGAATTCTTTTGGTTCTAAATGATTCTAAGTGAGCCAGTTGGAGTAGCCAAAAGAATGGCAGGCAACATAATGGAGCAATTATAAATCAGGATTTGGAATCAGCATACTAGGTACTGAATCACTATTCACTTCAGTGTTATTTGACAGAGTAGAATTACAGTATATAGTAAAACTAATAGATGTGCAGAGTTTTATTCAGCTGTTTTCGTTGTAAAGAATAGAGAGTCACCTATTCCAATAATTTAAAAATTTTAATGACATAGGATACTTACATTGTTCATCTCTCAGAAATCCGAGAACAGGAGTCATCATAGAACAATCCCTGTGGAAAATGGAACAGGAAGTGGGAAATGATTTGGAACCCAAGACAAGTCAGCGGCCCTCAGAAGTAGGATTCTGTTAATTTCACTTTGGTGGTACCCAACTTTCATAGGAAGACACTATACATCCGGTGTCTTCTCTATCCTCTCCTGGCTACCAAATGGCCTACTTTTTCTGTATTTCACAATTCAGCTTCCTAAAACATTCATTCTGGCCTGTTTGGGTGAGGATTTATTGACCAGGCCACATTTTAGCCCAATGACCAGTCTACGGATGGCCTGGCCATGGGACAGGTCTTTACCCCTAACCCAATTATGGGTGGTCATTAAGGGGACTACCCTCCATCAAGGGAAAGGGGTGGACAGTTTCCTTTTGCTGGGGTTATAAGTATGACTTGGGAGTTGGTTGTGGTTAGGTTAGATCTGCATGCCGTCTTGCTTTCTGATCCCATTTCTCCACAGTCATTGAGGCACAGGTGGAAAGAAGACAGAGGCCCTCTTTATTTGAGAGCAAATCTTTTGAATGTCCGTTCAGTGAAATTCAGATACCTTCCCTAGGTAAGACTTAACTTGTTGACCTATTCACCTCAGAAATGCAAAACGTAAAGAGATGACCCTATTGGTAAGTGACAGAGCAATCTTAGGCAAAAGGGTCAAGTAGACAACGAGATTTCATTGCTGTATTTTCAAATGTAACTATCTGCTGTGGTCTGAATGTGTCCCTCATCCTGCCCAAATTCATGTATTGGAAGCTTGATCCTCAATGCAACAGTTTTGAAAAGTGGGGCTTTCGGGGAGGTCTTTAGGTCACGAGGGCTCCATCTTCACAGATGGATTAATGCCATCACAATAGGACCATTATTATAGGTCCCTCTTGTCCTCTGACTTCCCTCTCCTCTGGAGGATGCAGTAAGAAGGCAATCGCCAGACACCAAATGCCAGAGCCTTGACCTTGGACTTCCCTGCCTTCAGAACTGTGAGAAAGCACATTTCTATTCTTTATAAATTACCCAGTTTCAGGAATTTTGTGGGAGTAGTACAAAACAGACTAAGACAGTATCATACAAGGTTGTTGTTCAAAATACTGTATGAAGAGGTGAGCATAGGTAAGATGATTATTGAATAAATACTTTTACAAAACAGATGGAGGGGGTACCTAAGCATTCTCATTGTACAGATGTGCAAACTGGGGCCTGAGAAGTTATTTTCCTTGTTTAGGTACAACTAGCTACTTAATTACAATCAATACTGGAACCCAGGCCACCTCGCTGTCCAGGCTGGTGCTTTTGCAAGCTTCCTCTACATTTGTTTCTCCACAATTCTCAAAAATTGCTTTTAAGAAAGAGTGTGCATGTGTGCGGACGCACATGTGTATGTGTGTATATAAAGTTATAGCTTCTAGTTGCTCAAATGAACAAAACATAGTTTTATAATTAGATGAAAAATTCCTAAAGTTCTTTTTTTAAAAAAGAAAATATCTGGTCCTTATTTACTGTGAAGATTGAATCAATGTTAATAGCCTAAATTACTAACCGTCCTAGAGGGACATGTGTTTTAATAGTAACTCAAGTCTTAAAGAAGTGAAGCTCCTTAGGGAGGCATCTTTGAGCCTCCCTGGCCTCCTACAGTCACTCTGGCCACATAGTTACCTCCTGCGGCTCTAAAACCAAGGACCAAAGCCAAGGCTTCTAACTGCCATCACGCTCCAGACTGGCCGTGAAACACCATGTGATCTGGGCTCACCTGGCTGAACATCACAATCTAAAGTGTGCTCCATGCCATGCATTCCTCTTCCCCGTGAGCAAAATGTGGCATGGCACAGTGGAAACTTCGTGTAATCCATTCCATTCAGCTACCAAGGAGTTGAATTTTGTGAAATGCTAAAGGACTAGATTCTGAAAGTCCTTCTTAACAGGCTACAGTTGGTTTGTTCATATGATCATTATTTTCTTTGCCCAGGAGTGCAAGATTTTCCAAGCATGTCTCCTTTCTATCTATTACAATTCCCTCACAAACACCTTTTGTCTATTTTCTCTAAAGCACCATGGGAAACATGAAATCACATTTTACATTCTCTTTCCTAATGGGGTTATTTTCTGGTTGAGTTGAGAATGGAGGCTCACTGAGGTATGGAACTTTGTCTGTTTTATCCACGTTTGGGATCAGTGTCTAGAAAAGCATCTGGCACAGACTAGGCACCCAGGAAATATTGCTGGAATGCATGAATGAACGTTATTCATAGCCAACATTTATGTAGCTAATATTTATGCCTTTCTTCCCCTCCTAAACTTTTTTAAATAGTTGAGGTTTTGCGACTGAGCTCAAACTCCTAGGCTCGAGTGATCCTCCTACTTCAGCCTCCTGAGTAGCTAGGACTTGTTATGTTGCCCAGGGCCAAGTAATTAGGATTACAGGAGTGTGCCACTTGACTAATTTTTAAAATTTTTTGTATAGATGGGGTCTTGCTATGTTTCCCAGGCTGGTCTTGAACTCCTGACCTCAAGCCATCCTCCTGCCTTGACCTCCCAAAACAGTGGGATTATACTACACTACACTGGTCTTCTTTTTGATTTGAATGGAATTGAATTATTATTGGAAGGTAAGCTGCATTGGCTTGGGAAGGCTAACTACACCAAAGTATCTTTGCCAAATCCTGAATTCTGATAAGAATTTTCATGTTTTTCTCCAACTCCTCCTCTTCTTTTGAAGAGAAACGAAAGGGGAAAAAAACACTACTTTTCATATGAGATCATTTTTGACATCTTCAGATTTCTCTGGGTTCTGGCCCAAGCGTGACTGTTGTTCTATTCCACCTACATTCTTCCTACACTTGAGGGGTTTAAAAAAAATGAACTTAATGATTTGGACTTGTTTTAATTTTCTGTAACTTATTTTTGTCTCTGAGGTTAAGAACATTTTGTAAATTCACAAATACCAAAAATATTTTGCACACAATGAAACAGCCTTAAAAAAAAAGTCAGAATATTTCCCCAAAGAAAGGAAGTGCACAAAGTAGTCAAGTGATTTTGAAAAAACAAAGCAAGAGAACTAAAATATCTCCGTGAACTAGTTCCTAAAGTATGCTCTTTTCTCATTATGAAACATTGACTAGTGTGCACTGTTTGTTTTTTGAAGTGAAACTTTGATGGGAATATTTACAACTATATTTTCTGTGTATTTCATACTAACATTCTTTCTCTTGCCAAACGTTTTGCTATGAGCTCAGGCATTTGTTCTCGATATGTTTTACAGCCTGTTTAGGTGTTCATCTTTCTTACTCCCAATAAATACTCTACTAAATTTTCAGGTCAAGCTTCTTGAAGGGTAGTTGGTCACCATATCTTTGTAGAAAGTGATTATATACATATATAATCATATGTATATTATATATGTATATATAATAAGGAACACAAGCTCCTCATTTGAATTTCACTCCATTAAGTGGGGTCTTTACAATGTGAGGATCTGATATTCATAAATAAGTCAATTTTGGAAATGACTATCTGAAGAGAGACTAAACCGTGAATGACCTAGCTGATACCATGGTTAAAATTGTTAAATTGACAAAAATGACCAAAGTTGACAAATTGATAAACAAATATTTCTTGAGTACTGGCTATATACAAACCAAACTTCCAAGTGAAATTTATTGTCCATTAAATAGAAGCAAAGATGGAGGGGCTTGGAGTAGACAGCTAGTTAGCAATGTCCTCTCTTGTTCCAGCCAGGAAATCTCTGAAAAGAATGAACTCTTCCCAGCTTGTTACTCTTTCTAACGTACTCTAACTGGGCAGGAATTTGGCTCTTGCATCCAGATCAGTCAGTTTTTGTAGCTGACATTTTCTAATGCATTGTACTCCATTAGCAGTGCCAGCATATAATATTACTTCTGGTTTACTTTGGAATTAATTCAAATCTTTTTCCTCTGGATTTCATCATGCTAAGAAGAAACATTCCCCATGCCTGCAAGACCTAATTATATGTATAAGTCAAATTTTAAAACTGTTGATAAATTTATCTTTGCCCCAATATCAGCAACCATCAGGGACTCAAGGGTCTATAAAGATGCATAAACAACAGTAATAGAAGTAATAATAACAATAGTAGTAAAAGTAGTAAAAATGGTAAAAGTGATGGTTAGTGTTTCCTGAATGCTTTCTACCTAGGTACAATACGAGGCTCTTTATTTGCAATTACAACTTTATTTTACAGAAGAAGAAACCAAACTTCAGAGAGGTGAAATAACCTCATACAGTCCCAGCCAGAAAATTCACTGTTTCTTAAAAGTTCAGCAGAACTCACCAGTGAAACCATCTGGATGTTTTTGCTTTTGTTTTTTTAAGAGGAAAAATTTTCAGCTATCATTTCAATTTCCCACTTTTAAGTGGATAGATTAAGTTTTCTTCTCTGGGGTTAAATGCTATCCATTCTATTTTTATTCTTACGGTGATTACTTCTTCCTTAAGTCCATCATGATATTTGTTTTCATCTATTGGGCTTTTATATTTTTCAATATCCTTATTTCCCCTGAACCAGACAAATAATTTAGTGTGCTTCATGTCACTCTCTTCTCTTTCCCCACCGCCATCCCACATCTTATGCTAATGTTTTCTGGAATGATTCTGAGTCACTAGGGGAATAGATTATCTTTTTCTTCATTTTGGTCCTAGCCTTTTAAAGACAACTTTCACATTGTTTACATTTTCCGTGCCCTTACTGATTTGTTTTTGTCTGCTTGTTCCATCAATTACACAGAGATGTCTGTTAAAGTCTCCCACTATGATTGTGAATAATTTTTTTCCTTTTAGATGATTCAATTTTTGCATTATAGAATTTAAACTTATGTTAGCAGATGACTAGATTTAGAATAATTATGTTTTCCTGGTGAATCTAATCTTTATCACTGTAAAATGTTCCTTTTCATCTTTAGTAAAATATCTTACCTGTGAGTCTATTTTGTGTGATATTAGTGTCATAGCTATAGTAGGTTCTTAGTCAGTTTGGGCTGCCGTAACAAAGTACCACAGACTAGGTGGCTAATAAACAGCAGAAATTTATTTCTCATAGTTCTGAAGGCTGGGAGTCTGAGGTCAGGGGGACAGAACAGTTGCGTTGGGGTGAGGGCTGTCTTCCAGGTTTCGACTGTCATCTTCTCTTTGTATCCTCATATAGCAGAATAAGAGCTGGAGAGATCTCTGGGGTCCCTTTTATAAGGGACAAGGGCTCTACCTTCATGACCTGAATTACCTACCAAAGGTCCCAACTCCTAATATCACATTTGTGGTCAGGAATTCAATATACGAATTTTGGGGGAACACATTCAGTCTGTAACACTAGGTTTTTTTTTTTTAATTGGTATTTAGCATGTTTTAGCTTTTTCCTACATTTTACTTTCAATCTTTTTGTTTTTTAGTTAATGTGTGTGTTATGGATTAAATGTTTGTATCCCTCCAAAGTTCATACCCTGAAGCCCTATGCCCCAATGCGTCTGTATTTGGAAATGGGCCTCTAAGGAAGTAATTAAGGTTAAATGAGATCATAACAACTTGCTACTAGAAAGTAAGAGTCAAAATAAATGACCCCTTGATGTCTCTATTTTTTCCCAGAACATTCTACCTTAAAATTCAAACAAATTTACAAATAGCCCATTGATTTTATGTTAGGCAGGTGTTATTATTATTTTGATATTTACACCTAAATAAATGGGAGCTAATGGGTCATACCTGCTGATTTCTGGCATGACCAAGGTCATGAGTCATCTATTACAAATTCCATTTCCAGTATATAACATTGCTGTGCAAAATTGAAATACTTACCAAAACAAAATATCAAAAACTAAAAACACCCCCCAAAAAATCAAACCAAACAGCCCAATAAGTCCTAAATCAGATGGAAACCATTCAAATAGTTTCTGAATTGAAGTGCTTCTCATAAACTAATAAAGTTTATTTGCTCTATCGGATGGAATGCTAAGAAGCTATTTTGGTCGGATTGTAAAAATTTATTAAAGTCTTCATGTGAACAGCAATAAAAGTATACTACCTATTAAAAGTTACCTATTTGTTTATTTTGCCCACCATTTTAGAGATATGAGCTTTGGCATTTCAACAAAATTAATGACCAACTTGTTTTGGGTCACCAATTCCTTGCAGTTGATTATTATTCCCCAGAAATTCCTCTGGGCCAAGTCTTACTAGCCAAAATAATTCTTTAACAAAAGTACAGTCATGTGCTGCATAATGACGTTTTAGTCAGCAATGACTGCATATAAGACAGTGGCCCCATAAGGTTATAATGAAGCACATATAGGAACCTGATATATGGCACTTGATATAGGCACTGCAGATCAAGTAGGGGAAATGATCCATATTCAGTAATGATGCTGAGACATTTATTAATAATTTTTCATATGAAAAAATATATAAATAAAAAAATATGTATCATCAGGGTTTTTGTAAATACATACTACAATGATTGCACAATGACAAAATTGTCTGATGACACATTTCTCAGAATGTATCTCCATCATTAAGCAACACATGACTGGTAATAATTGTGAATAGTATAATAATCCCCAAAAGTCATGTAAAATAGATGGGACTGCCAATGTTCAACAAATGAAGAGTATGAATGTATGGTTTATGTTTAAAAGACTAAATCAATGTCAGTAAGAAGTATCATTCTCGTGCTTCCATCTGCCAGAAATACCACTTTATTATATTTTATTTTTTTTTATTTCAGCATAATATGGGGGTACAGATGTTTAGGTTACGTGTATTGCCCTTGCCCTCCCTCCCCCACTCAGTCCAAGTTTCAAATATGTCCATCGTATGGTGTGGTGCGCATTGCTCTCTTTGTGTACTCATATACCCGTCCCCTCCTCCCTCCTCCCCCCTCCTCCCTGCCCAACCCAACATCCAATAGATGTTATTCTTATATATGCACTTATGTGTTGATCCATTAATACCAATTTGATGGGGAGTACATGTGGTGCTTGTTTTTCCATTCTTGGGATACCTCACTTAGTAGAATGTGTTCCAGCCCTTTCCAGGAGTATATAAGAGGTGCTATATCACCATTGTGAAACCCAGCTTTGAAATACCTCATTCTTGACTGGATTAAGACGATATACTCCCACTCTAAATACCTACCAGCTATTAAAGAAAATGCTGTTTGGAAGAAGATGATACCATTGGGATTCTCTTAATATTATTATACGCAATGGCTTGCATTCAATAAAAAAACTGAACCAGGCACAACAATAATAGGATCAAGAAAAAAAACAGAAAATAGAAACAAACCCACAAATCATCAAACAAGGAATTTAAAATAATTGTTAGTAATACATTCAGGAAAAAAAATGATAAGACGGAGAATTTCATCAGAGAACTAGAATCTATAAAAAATAACCAAACTGAGATTCTGGAAAAAACATAGTAACTAAAATTAAGAATGTGATATATAGGCTTAATGGCAAGATATACATAGCTAAAGACAGAAGATCTGTGATCTAGAAAACAGGACAGTAAAATAGGATGGAAAACAGCATGAAGCATAAGGAACATAGGGAACACGGTGCAAAGGTTTAACGTATGGAACAGACGTCTGAGAATGGGAGGACAGGAAAAATGGGGTGGACGCAATATTTGAAGAGATAATAGCTGAGAATGTTCCAATACTGACGAAAGCACCAAGCCACAAATTCAAGAAGCTCAGTGAACCTCACCCAGAATAAATACAAAGCAAACCACACCTAGGCAATTTCACAGTGAAAGTGCCGAAAACCAGACAAAAGAAAAAGAAGAAATAAAAGACATTATCTTCACCAACAATAACAATAACACTGAGCGTTTTCAATAGAAAAAAATGGAAATAACCCAAATGAATAGTGTATATATTCATATAATGGAATACTGTATAAAAAAGAGAATACATGAACTACTGCTAAAGCATCAACAATGTATCTAATAAACATAATAGCAAGCAAAAGAAACCAGCACTAAACCAGCACTAAATCCATTTGTATACACTTCAAAAATAGGAAAAGCTAGCCTATGCTGTTATAAGTCAGAATAGCAATTATTCTTTGGGAGTGGTTATATTGGAAGGAGATAAGAACCAAACTACTGAGAGTTCCTAGTAACATTCTAGTTCCTAATCTGGAGAGAGGTTAGAAGGGGGTGTTCACTCTATGACAATTCACACAGAAAATTCATTTTTAAAAATTATTTGTACCCTTTTCTATACGTCTGTATACTTCAATAGAAGTTTACTTAGACACATACACACATTAATGTATAACAACAGTCTTTAAATTGCAAATTCATCTTACTAATGATTCATACACAGCTTCTTTCCTCCTTTCTACTTAATGTATCTTCCAACTACTCCTTCTTTGGGTTCAAAAGACACTAAGGAATGAGACACTCTCAGAAATGGCAGCTTACATTTATAGTATATCTATAGATTTTGAAGCGAATAAGGTACTAAAGGCCAGGTTGGGAACCTGATCTCATTTAAGATGTTTCTGTGGGGAACCAATTTTAGAGATAAGCAAAACAAAAATAATCTGAAAGAGGGAAAGAATTGCTTATTAAGAGTGACCAAATGCTGGATTTCAGGAAAGATGCTAGCAAGGATGCATTAGGACATGAGTAATTTGATAGAGTAGATCAAGAAAATAAATACAATGCCTTGAGTCTCATAATGAAGAGCCCATTTGTGATAGATTAAACATTTAGCAATCACTAGAGAAACCAGAAAAATACTTTAAAATAGTATGGACTATTCAGGCTGCATTACATAAATTCTATAAGAAATTCTGCATTTCTAAAGCAACTTTCAGAAAATCCATCAGTCTGGTAAAAGCTTTGGCAACATGCATTTTTCACCTGAAACGTGAAGAGAGGGCATGTACATTAAATTACCACCACCACCATCATGAGTTTGCCTCAAACAATAAAATCATTACATACTTTGTGATACAGTGTTAATAAAACAATCTTATTGATTTGGCAGTTGTTTTTCCCTAATCATTTTCTTACAGGATCGCAAATGCAGTGGAGGTAGCTTTAAAACAAATTGGACAATGATAGGAACCAGAAACCCTAGTCCAGGCTTTACAGGTATTATACATTTTTCTATTCCAGAAATTCTGCAGACTCTGCTGAGCCTTGGGAAAGATAGTCTCTGACAGAAATATGCATGCCTGAATTTATAATTGTTCTTAACATGAAAATGCCCCTTTCTGCCTCTTTTATGAAAGACGACACTCCAGCTGTTGTTTCGGAGAGAGTAAAGGTATTCAGCTGTAAAGCAATCATTTTTTAACCCACAGTGGGAGGGGAGGAAAGGAGAAAAGATTTTTTTAAGATTTTGTTTCAAACTATGCTGCCTATCCCTCCACTCCAGTCTGATGCTGAAGTGGTGAGAAGACTGAATCAGTCAATGGAGGTTTGGGGTGGGAGTTGGTAAGTTTGCTTTAGAAAGGCTGGCCAAGTGATTCTGACCTAGTTGAAGCAGCATTGGACCAAAACAAGCAAAGTAATTGATACACGGAAAGTGAAGGGCTTTCGAGGATAGTTCTATAGATGGCTGAGAGAGCAACAAAAGAGGGACTGTTACCACTATTTTTATTACACAGACATTTCAAAATGCAACACTAAAATCTTGACTAAAGTAATAAGTTGTATATGAAAGGAAAAATAAGTACCTGATAAGTCTGATTTAGATTCAGGATCCGACTTAGTAATAAGATTTGATTAGACAGATAGGTAAAGTTATGCTACTGCCAAGTATACACAATAACTAGAACTTCTATAATGGCTTTCAAGGCTAGAGGAGGAGGTTAAGGATGATGATGGTTGTGGCAACAATGGCTCTGGCAGCTAGTATTTACTGACCATGTGTTTTATGCTAAACACTGTGCTAAATACTTTACTACATATTATCCCTATTTTATGGATTAGAAGACTGAGGCTTAAAGAAGTTTAAGTAACTTACCTAAGGTCACACAACTAGATAACTGTCAGAGTGAGGACTCAACCAAAGTCTGTTTGATCTTAACTATGATCTGAACCACATTCTGCTTATAAATTCTGATCAGCATAGAAAATTCCTTGTATGTCTCATATTACTAGAGAATTCGGGAATAATTATTATCTTAAGTATTTTATTCATTTTTAGCCTCTTGGTTTGCCTGGCAAAATCTCCTAAAAGACAGTTAAAAGGTAAAACCTAGGCTGAACCAATTATCACAAAATCTAAATAAAATCAGTAAAATTAATTAATTAGTGAAGCATTATCAGAGACTAAACTGGTTAAAAAAAAAAAATTAGAAGGTTCTTGGAACTCTCAACCTCTGTCTTCCAGGAAAGGCTGAAAGATAAGCTCTAACTTACCTCCAGATACCAGAGGACACCTGGTTGAGTGAGTGTGCAGAAGAGTATGGATTAAGATAAAAGCAATAAGCAATTTAATGGTGATTTCTTTGTGATGTGATTTCTCTGTGGAAAAGGAGAACTTAGGGATTCATCTGTGTTTTATGGTAATTAGAGGAAAGTGTCTTTATTCAGGGAGAATAAAAGATTCTGATTACTGCATCGAAAACAGACTGTTTTTAGTGAACTAAAATTGAAAATAAGAAAGGATTCCTAATTTGGATCATCTGTAGCAGTGGATAGGAAGGGCATTGTTCTTACAATGTATTCTAATCAGATTTTAATTGTTCTAACCCACAATGACGAAAAATTAAACAAACCTCAGTGATGCCCTCACAAAATTAAAATGGCCTATAGGAAATTACCATTTCTGTAATTTTTGTTTGGAAATTATCTTTTTCAAAACTGGACATAGGGTATATTTCATTTCAGCAAGGATTACTGATTTGTACAAAAAAATTCTATTCCAAGTACCTACCTAGTAGAACATATTTCATGCTATTTTTTAAAATCATAAGTATAACACTTACTATTAGCTGTGAGCCTTGTGAAAAATCACCTATCCTCTTTAAACCTTAATTTTATCATCTATAAAACAGGACTATTACTACTAATTTGCTTCAGTTTCTCCAATCTCTTCCCTAGAAAAGGTAAGTCCAAATTTAAAAAGTCAAGTAAGTGCAAGTTTATCCAGCAGCTGTTCTCTCAGAACAGCCTGCCACCACCCATCGGAGCAGAATGGCAGCATCTTAGCTACAAAAATGACATTCTTAGCCTTACAGGTTGTCATTAGTAATACCTTTAGGAGCAATACCACTCAAACTCCTCTTAGTCCCTGGATCATGCTGCAGTCTCCAATATGTCAGATTCTATTTGCTTCTAAGTTTTTTGTTTGTTTATTTGTTTGAGACAGAGTCTTGTTCTGTCACCCCAGATAGAGTACAGTGGCATTGCCATAGCTCACTGCAACCTCAAACTCCTGGGTCCAAGCAACTCTCCTGCCTTAGTCTCCTGAGTAGCTGGGACTACAGGCCTGTGCCACCACGTCCAGCTAATTTTTTCTATTTTTAGTAGAGATGGGGTCTAGCTCTTGCTCAGGCTGGAAACTCCTGACCTCAAGCACTCCTCCCACCTTCACCTCCCAGAACGCTAGGTGTTAGCTACCATACCTGGCCCTAAGTCTTTTAATTTTGACTCTTTATGCTCCAATCTCTTAGCTCTTGGTTCAGTCCATAGTCTCTAATAATGTACTCACACATCATCAAGCAAAAGGCTTCTGGTATAGTCCAGGCAGCCTCTCTCTCTGGGAACTTACTGAACTATATCAAACTACATAAAACCATTCCTGAAATCCAAATACCTGCTCTGGGCTTTTGTAAGAATAATGTGAAATAATATATAGGAAAATAAGAAATCAATTTGTAAATGGTAAACATTAATCACATACAAATAGCAATTCATTATCCATGATAATCATTATTTTAAGTGACTGGGACCCAGTTAACATTATACAAATTGTATCATTATAAGTTAAATACTTAACAAATTTAGGTATAAATGCCACAATTATGACAAAAGAAAACTATTCTTAAATATAACAAATTGAAGCAATTCATTTGATTTTGGACAAACCATATCATTTCTATGAGGCTTCCTACTTCTCAGGATAAAATAAAGGGTTAGCCCTGATGATTTCCATTAAATCACATGAAGCATACTTTCCCCATGGGACCTATATCTTATTCCCTGCCCCGTTTTGCCACCTTTTTTCAAGGGAGAGGTAGCTCCCCACAGCAAATGTTCTAAGGCCACCAGCCACTCAATTGAAATGAGCATTCCCACGTCACTAAAGCAGAGAAGGTGAGACGGCCACTCCCTCCGTCCACTCTTACCAACTAAACTGCCCTTCTAGACCAGTGTGCACTTCATTGATTTTGGATATTTAGCTGAACCTGGTTTCAGCCACATATGAACATTTTGCTGTGATGATGTTCCAGAATATGCTACGTATGTATAGCCAGGAAGGAGAAGGGAGTTGTGGTGTGGTTCTGTTTTCTTGGTGTGTATGTTGGGGGGGAGGTTGGCAGAGCCAGGGGTACCCAGTGAAATTTATTCGACATGGGTCAGCTCTCACCAAGAGATCTAATCACTAGAATTACTGCTCACCTCTCTTTCACCACTAAATCCTCTATTCTTAATGTTTTTCTAACATTTTAGGGTGAAAATTTACAAAGGTACAGAAAAGGCAAAAGAACTATAGAGTGAATACCTATATATTCACATTAAAACTCTGTGATTCCTAACATTTTGCTAAATGTGCTTTTGTTAAATAAATGTGCTTTATCACATATCTATTTCTACATAAATCTTTTTGATACAATTTAAAATAAGTTCCAGATATTCATATACTTTACCCCTAAATATTATACTTCAGCATGCATAAGACTAACTAAAGTTTAATATTTATTTATGTGGTTTGGTTTTTGTTTTGTTTTGTTTTTTTGAGATAGGATCTTGCTCTGTTGCCTGGACTAGAGTGCAGTGGCATCATCATAGCAACATCACTGCAACCTCAAATTACTGGGCTCAAGCAATCCTCCTGCCTCAGCCTCCCAAGTAGTTGGGACTACAGGCATGTGTCATCACGTCCAACTAATTTTTTTATTTTTTGTAGAGATGGGGTCTCACTATGTTGCTTAGGCTGGTCTCAAACTCCTGGCTTCAATGGATCCTCTTGCTTTGGCCTCCCAAAGTGCTAAGGTTACAGGTGTGAAGCCACTACGCCTGCCTACTTATGTTTTTCATGTAAAATTTACACATATATAGTGAAATGAACGGATTTGAAATATAGCATTTGGCGAGTTTTGACAAACACACACACCTAGGTAACTCAAACACATAATAAGAGGTGAAACATTCCCATCACCCTTTATCCCTTCTAGTCAATCTCTGCCCCCGATCTCTGCTCCCAAAGACAATCATTGATCTGATTGTTTTCACCACAAATTAGTTTTGCTTGTTCTAGAACTTATTAATAGAATCATAAAAGATGTTTTCTTTTGTGTTTGACTTGTTTCACATAGTCTAATGTTTTTGAGATTTATTCCTGTTGTGGTATATATTTTATAAATATACAGTGGCTTATATCCTCATTCTTCCATTGAAGAACACTTGGGCTATTTTCAGATTTTGCTATTATAAATAAACCGCTATGAACATTCTTATACCAGTCATTTTGTGGACATATATTTTCAATTCTCTGGGGTAAATTCCTAGGAGTAGATTGCTGGCCAAAGGGTTAGTGTATGTTTAGATTTTTAAAACTGCAAGACCATTTTCAAACATGGTTGTACCATTTCATGCTCCCAAAAACAACATATGATAATCAAATATATTACATTCATGTATGTTAGAAACTCTATAATTTAATGTTATAATTTTTGCTTTAAACAGCCATATGTATTTTAAAGAAATTAAGGGAAAAAAAGTAGAAGTAGTCTCTTATATTTACCAACATATTTATTATCTCTTGCATTCTTCCTTTGTCCTTGTAGGTCTGTGTTTCTGTTTGATATCACTTTCCTTCAGCCTGAGTATCTTCCTTAAGCATTTCTTACAGTGTAGGTCTGTTGATAATTTTCTTGATTTTCACTTATAATAAAATGTCTTTATTTTGCCTTTGCTCTTGAAAATTCTTTTTGCTGATTATTGAATTCTGGGTTGACATAGTCTTTTTTTCTTTCAGCACTTTGAGGATTTCTTGCACCGTCTTCTGGCCTCTATTATTTCTTTTTTTTTTTCTTTTGCAACAAGGTCCTGCTCTGTTGCCTGGGCTAGGGTATAGTGGTGTCATCATAGCTCACTGCAACCTCAAGCTCCTGGGCTCAAGCAATCCTCCTACCTCAGTCTCTCGAGCAGCTGGGACTACAGGCATGTGCCACCGCACCTGGCTAATTTTTCTATATTTTTTTTAGAGATGGGATCTCACTATGTTGCTTAGGCTGGCCTCAAACTCCTGGCTTCAAGTGATCCTCCCGCCTTGACCTCCCAAAATGCTGGGATTATAAGCATGAACCACTACACCTGGCCTGTTTTGGTTTTTTTTTTTTTTACTTAATCTGTTCTCAGACTGGATGCTTTCCATTGATCTATCTTCAGATTTATGCCTTTCTCTGTAATCTCTAATGTATTAAGCCCATCTAATGCATGCTTTTATTTCAGATATTTTTCCATTTTACTTTCTTATAGTTTCTATTTCTCTGTTGAGACTTCCTATCTCTTCTTTCATTATGAACATATGTCACTTTATATATTTGAGCATAGTTATAATAACTTTTCAAATCCTTTTCTAATAATTCTGACATCTGTCAGGGTCATCTTGGAGTTGGTCTCATTGAATGCCTTTTTTCTTGAGTATAAGTTATATTTTCCTATTTCTTCATATGTCTAATAATTTTGGAATACATCTTGGACATTGTGAATGATACACTATAGACACTTGAAATTTTGTTCTATTATTCTACATAAAGTATCAACTTTTTTGTTTTAGTAGGCAGTTAACTCTAATGAACTCAAATACCAAACTGTTTCTCCTAAAGTGGGTAGCAGCTAAAATCTCTGTTCAGTTCTTTCAGCCTTAGCTGAGTTGCTTGGAATCTGCCCTCACATGCTTACTTCAGAGGTTACCTGGAGATATGATCAGAATTTATATATAGAATTGGGGCTGCCCATGTGGGAGGATTTTCCCCTCACTTTCTGCTGGCTGTTATGGCCCAAATTCTGTCCCGATTCCTCAACCTACGAGACTGCAGGTTTCTACACAAGTTTTAGTAGCAATGTGGGACTGGCACCTGTATTTTGGCAAAAAAAAAAAAAGACATAAAAACAGGGAATCCACTCAAGTGTTATTCCCTTCTTTCAAGTGTTAATTCTCTTCCAAATTCTGCCTACTTTTGGTTACTCTCCAGTCTTTTCACATAGTTGTTTGTTTTATATTTTCCTCAGAGTTTGTAATTGTTATATGTGACTGGACTGATATGAGCTACTTTGCCACTGTCAGAAGCAGAACCTTCCCTCTTTCCTTTATGGAGCTACGGAGAGAATATAAATGATCCTAACATAAACAGCAGACACTATGTAAAAATAAGGTAGTCTATGATTCACACTGATGCACTTTTTGTCTTCTGATTAAAGAGTAGATCTACAAGACACCCAATAGCACACTATCCATTAGAACTTTCTAACATAATAGAAATTTTTTTTCTGCACTGTCCAGTATGGCAACCACTAGCCACAATGAGCTACTGAGCACTTAAAACATGGTTACTGTGATTGGGAAACTGAATTTTCTATTTTATTTCATTTTAATTAATTTAATTTAAAATAACCACATATAGCTAATACATACAGGCAATATAGCTCTAAAAATCATCAAATTAAATTTAGACCAAATCTCAATCTAAAAGATTGGTCTTCCTGTTTTACAGATTATGACCTAGCAGCCCAAAGAACTTCCAAAAGAGGCCTGCCCATGATATATGGCCTCTGGTGGCAAAACCAGAATTTGAATTTTGATCTCCTTAATCCTAATCTGAAGTTCTTTCTACTCTACATACAAAGAGATTGAAAAATGTTATGGTTGAAAGAAGAAAACTAAAAATATAATAAAGTAATGACAAAGTAGAACTTGAAAAAATATAGTTGGAAAAAATGGAATAACTGAGGGCAGAATGATTTGCAAACATATCATACATTACACATACATACACACATATTCACCGGGTGTGCAATTTCTTTTGAGGTAATAGCTATTTTATTAGTGGAAGAAAAAGAGCTTTTCATAACTCATTACAGGCCCAAAAGGTATGATTCAGCCGATTTATCATATAAAGTAAAAAGAGCATAATCAAAAAATTGATGTCCTGTATCCATTCTTCACAAGTGCCTACTTTCCAAGTCCTCCGGTTTTCAGTGATTTGAGAGTTAGTTTAACAATCCTATTTGTTTCTCAAAAGCCTGTAAGATACACACCCCAGAAAAGGTTGCCAAGCCTTCCCCTCATGAACTTAACACATCCTATGACAATATGATTCTCTGCTAAAATGGAATGCTTTTTACCTTTTAATCTACTCTCCTGTACTACTAGAAGTAATTACCTCAGCTACACCCTTCCTCTCTCTGTCTCTCTCTAATACACACATTCCCCACACCCCCAAAGACCCCTACACCCCACAGACCTTTGTATGGATTTCATATTAGCACTACTACAAATTATAGAATAATACACATGGTGTAGAAAATGTCTGCAAAAAGGTCCAAGAAAAATAGCATTGTTTTCAGAGAAAGTGCTGTGGTCAGGATGATGTCATTGAAAACCATCTAATTAATTTCCTGTAGCCACATCCTAAAGGAAATCCAGAAGGCTCAATTTTCTCACAAATTCAAATAGTCTTTTCTTTTGGTCAGTAACTGTTTGTTCATGCAAACCCATAGGTGTCATAAAGTGATAACAATTCATTCTTCACAATCACAAAGAACGAAATTTCATTTTAAAAGATCTTTTCTGTGAGAGGCATCATCAGAATATAAAAAGTATTTTTTATTAAGAGTTAGTGTCTTGCTGTGTTGCCCAGGCTGGCCTTAAGCTCCTTCGGCTCAAGCCATTCTCCCACCTCAGCCTCCCAAGGAGGTGGTACTACAAGTGTGTGCTACCACACCTGGCTAAAAGTATCCTTATTGAATGTGAATTTTAGATTTTAGTTACTGAGAACAAAGTAATTGCAGAAAAGGCAAGATGAATAAACTCAGTTGGTATTTACTCTTGGCTTCATAGGGCTTCCTCTCCAGCTCTGAATAAAACAAAGACCACCACTCACGCAACCAAGAAGAGAAGAGCACTCTTTACCTACTGTCACCCTCAATGTTCTTCCTCCAGGCCAATAAGCAATTATCACCACTGGCCTGGAACACTTTAGGAGGTTTGCGTTCCTCAAGGGCAAGAATGATGGCATATTCATCTTTATACCCAAAGGTATCACGGCACCTGGCACATAGTATGCACAAAGAAAACATGTTGAGTGAATGAATGGATAAGATTATTAATATAAATAAACTATGCTCCTTTCCCTCCAGAAGTTCCCAGTTGTGGTGGTGGTTGTCCAGTGGGGAGATAATCACTACCACAAATATATGAAAAGTGCTATATAACTGAGGAATCACTGAGGGCCACAGTTTGCCAATTAAATTGAAAAAGTCTCAAAAATTGATATCAAGTGCTGGTACTTTTGGAGTAGCCTTTTTGGTGAGCATTTTAAAAGATTTGAGAAAATCTTTTAATTTAAAATGTGTATTGGATATGACACCAAAGTACAGGTAACAAAAGAAAAAATAAACAAGTGGGACTACATCAAACTAAAAAGCTTCTGCACAGCAAAGAAAACAATCAACAAAATGAAAAGGCAGCCTAAAGAATGGGAAAAATTTTGCAAACTCTACAGTAGATAAGAGAACTCATATAATTCAATAGCAATAAATAAATAAAAACAACCAAATTAAAAAATGAGCAAAAGACTTGAGTCGATATTTTTACAAAGAAGACAGATAAATGGCCGACAGGTATATGAATTGGTACTAAACATCACTAATTAATGAAATACAAAACAAAACAGTGATAAGATATCACATCATGCTCGTTAGGTTGGCTATTATCAAAAAGACAAGAGATAAGTGGTAGTGAAGGTATGCAGAAAACGGAACCCTTGTACGATGTTGGTGAAAATGTAAATTGGCACAGCCATATGGAAAACAGCATGAAGTTTCCTCAAAAAATTAAAAATAGAACTACCTTATGATCCAGCAATTCCATTTCTGGGTATGTATCTAAAGAAAATGAAATCAGTATGTCGAAGACATATCTGCACTCTCATGTTCATTGGAGCATTATTCAAAATAGCCAAGATATAGAAACAACTTAGGTGTCTGTTGACGGATAAATGGATACAGATAATTGAACAATGTGATGTATACACACACACATACACACACACACAGACAGATATACACACACAAATATATATACATATACACAATGAAATATTATTGAGCCATAAAAAATAAGGCGATTTGTAACACCATGGATGACTGTGGAGGTCATTATGCTAAGTGAAATAAGCCAGACATAGAAAAATACTGTATGATCTCAATTAAATGTGGAATTTTAAAAAGTCAAACTTATAGAAACAGAGAATAGAATAGTGGTTGCCAGGGCTGGGAGGTGGGGGAAACGGGGAGATGATGGTAAAATGGTACAAACTTTCAGTTATGAGATGTGTAAAGTTCTGGGCGGGGTGCAGTGGCTCCTGCCTGAGGTCAGGAGTTCGAGACCAGCCTGAGCAAGAGTGAGACCCTGTCTGTACAAAAAAAAAGAAAAATTAGTTGAGTGCATGCCTGTAGATCCAGCTACTTGTGAGGCTGAGGCAGGAAGAGCACTTGAGCCCAGGAATTTGAGGTTGCTGTGAGCTATGATGACGCTACTGCACTCTAGATGGGGCTACAGAGCGATACTGTATCTCAAAAAAAAAAAAAAAGATGAGTTAGTTATGGAGAACCTAATGTACAGTATGGTGACTATAGTTAATAATACTCCATTGTTTACTTGAAATTTGCTAAGAGAGAAGATTTTAATTATCCTCCCTCTTCCCCCCACACACAAATGGTAACTTAGTGTGGTGATGAATATGTTAATTAATTTGACTGTGGCAATCATTTCACAATGTATACATATATCAAATCATCATGTTGTACATCTTGAATATATACAATTTGTATTTGGCAATTATACCTCAATACAGCTGAAAAAAATTTAAATAGTAAAATGTGCATAATACCTATTGATCCAGAAATCCCACGTCTCAGGTACTACTCTAGTCCTAAATGTATACAAAGATACTTGTATAAGGTCTTTTTGACTGCAACCATGTTTGTAATGGCAAAAAAAAAAAAAAAAAGAAATCTTCCTGAACATTTATTAGTGGATGAATGGCACATCCATAATACATATTATTACAGAGATGCTCAAAACAGTGTGATCTATGTGTACTGATATTAAAAGAAGTTCAAGACTATAAAGTGAAAAAACAATCTGGTGAACAATATCACATTCCCATTTATGGAAAACAATGTATTTTATATGTACATGCATATTTAAACACATAGAGAATGGGCTAGAAACCCACTAATAGAAATACAAGCCACAAATGTAATTTAAACTTTTTAGTAACCACAGGAAAATGTGAAAAAAAGAAAAATAAAATTACTTTTAATAACATATTTCATTTAATCCAATGTATCCAAAGTATTATCACTATATTATAATCAATATAAAAATGTAAAGATACTTTACATTCTTTTTGTTCATTCTGAAGTCCAGAGTATATTTTACATTTACAGTACATCTCAATTCAAACTACCCACATTTTAAATGTTCAATAGCCACACATGGTAGTGGCTACCACAGTGGACAGTATAGATCTAGTAGAATGCATTTCAAACTGGTACAGTGGTTATTTCTGGAAAAGATAGTGTTTTAATCTTTTACGTCAATAACTAACTCATACATTACTTATATAATGATAAAACTATAACAATAAAAAACAAAATAATATGAGAATACAGATAGCTGAGCAAATAACTCTATTCCCAGAGTTGCTGAATATCTAGATCAAGGAGTGGGACCAGGGAAAAATAAAATAAAATAATACCATTCACAATAGCAAACACACACACACACACACACACACACACACACCCCCACACACCCACCCCTCCCAAGGGTAAAACTAAAGAATGATATGCAATAGTTCTACCTTGAAAAACATTATAAAACATTGCTGGAAGAGATTTTGTAAGGCCTAAATAAATAAATGGAGAAATATACTATGTTTATGGAATATAAGACTCAAATATATATTCATATATATATTCATATATTCAATGCTATCCCAATCAAAATTCCAGCATGATGTTTAAGTGGAGGAAAGGGAACTGATAAGCTAATTCTTACGTGTGTGTGTGTGTGTGTGTGTGTATAAAACCCTGAATAGCCAAAGCAATCTTGATGCAGAACAAAGCTACAAGAATTACATTATCAGATATCTAAACTCATTAAAAAGCTACAGGAATTAAGAGTATGCTATTGGCATAAAAACAGACAAAAAGATTAACAGAACAAAATACAAAAAGTCCTTATATGTATACTTTATATCTTACTTATGACAAAAGCAGCAGGCAGTGAAGTCTTATGAATATACGGTGCTGGGTCAATTGGATATTAATATGGGGAAAAAATCTGAACTTTGATCTCTACCCCAAACCAAACACATAAGTTAATTCCAAGTGGCAGTAGACCTAAATGCAAATGGCAAAACAATAAAGCCTCAAACAGGGCACAAAAGACTACCCATTAAACAAAACGATTGATAAATTGGACTTCGCCAATATTTGGTATGACATTGCGTAGAGAAGATGTAAATTAAGAAAGACAGCTTCAGTGAGGCAGAAATGATTCAACTAAACCTGAGAAAGGAAAACATTGCTAAGAAGTCAAAAATAGGGTCTTCTATGCAAAGGGACCAGACCAGCAGGGTGAAAGCATAAGGCAAGTAGATTTGCATGAAGAGATTATAAGAGTAATGAAGAAAAATGGTGGGGAAAGGTTATAAAGGGGTTTGGACTTTATCCTAAAGGCAACTGGAAGCTGTCAAAGGTTTTTAAGCAGGTTTTTTCTGATCATGTAATTTATGATCAGAACTAAATTTTAAAAGAATAATTCAAAGAGCTTTGTAGAAGATGGGCTGGATCAAGATGAGACTATAATCTGGGCAAAGCTAAAACTGGGCTTTACAAATTAGAATACTTATATACCCCAGTGTGACAACAGGTATACATAGCTATCTAATAAAATAAACAGCATTGTTTCCACGAGTGTCCAGTTTACATGAATATTTGGGGAAAAACAATTTTACACTAAAATAAACACTAATATTACATAGTTATATGCAACATTCATATGAATCATTTAAATGATGATGACAATGATTAATGTCAATAATAACAGTAGCATTCTTTTTGAATTCATATTATGTCTAAGGCACTATGCTCACCAAGCAGTTTATATGAACTAATTTATTCAATTCTCACAACACTAAACAAAGTAGGTACTATTAGAATCACCCCCTTCATCTAACCACACAAAGAGTTATTTTCTCAAATATGTGTTTCCATATATCTTTTTCTTTTTACTTTTAATTTATTTTTATTCAGGTTTAATAAATCCCTTACATTGCTGATGATATAACTTGGTATAACTACTTTGGAAAATTGGCAAAAACCTCCTAAATCTAAACATCATATTTATGACCAAAGATCTAACAGAAATAAATGTTGATGTTCATCAAAAGACATGCACAAAAATGTTTATAGCAGCTTTTTTATTTATATGCATATATATGTATAAAACAGACAAAAACTGGAAACAACTCATGTGTCCACTTAAAGGAGTTATATAATTTCTAGTTCACATAGTAATAAATGGCAGAGCCAAAATTCAAGCCTAAGTTGTCTAATATCTAAATTCATACTCTCAACCACTGTACTGTCCTGGAAAGAAATTACCTACTCATGGCAGCAGCTTCAGGCTACGCTCATAGACCCAAGTAGTATACACCCTTTTCCTCTACTTGCAGGAGCACGTCTATGAAAAAGTGTGAAGCCAGCCACAGTGGCGCATTCCTGTAGTCCTCACTACTGGGAAGGCTGAGGCAGGAGGATTGCTTGAGGACAGGAGTTCAAGGCCAGTATGGGCAACATAGCGAGACTCTGTCTCTATTTTTTAAGAAAAGTATAAAAAGTTCTGAGATTAGGTTCCTGCCACAGTCCATGTAAAAGATGGTACAGCAGAAGGAAGGAGACAGGAAACAGATTTCTGTTACAGGAAGAAGAGACTCCAGTAACCAAAAAAACATGAGAATGAGAGGAGGAAGTAGTTTGGGCAATAGGACAACGGTGAATGCGGAAGTAGGCACATACAGAGGACTAAGTCAGGTACACTGAACTGAAGATGCATGTCCATGAGACAGTTGGATAGAGAAATATAAAGCTCAGGAGACAAATCAGACTGATAAAAAAATTTTGGAGTCATCAGCATACTTTCATATCAGATTTCCTGAATAGAGAACAATGTCTCTAACACAATGTAATTTATACACTCTCCTGGCAATTAATATTAGTTCACAGGAAGGTCTCTGTGGGCATCTGAAATTAATTTTCAAACCATTAAAGCAGACAGAAGGTTAGTCAGAATAAAAAATCCTGTGGAGAAACTATCACCTTCCCCATTAAGTGTCTGACAATAATTGTATAAGAGAAAACCAAGCAGATACAACTGGTTTCGGGCTGCTATCTTGCTATTTGGGAAAATCGTAAAACTTACCATAGTCAAAGATGCAAGAGGCAGAAAGATACAGTTTGGTATCCTCACCCACTCATAGCATTTACAGTGTTAATTTTTGCTTCAAAAGGCAGTTTACTGTATTTTATTTCAGTATCAAAATAATGCAAAAGGGCAAACAAGATACAATTTAAATTCACAGATAAAATGTAAGAATCAGATAATCATAAAAAAGTACATTCTCTGAACTTTTTATACCAAAGAGGGTATGACTGCTGTTTGAGAGAGTTCTCAAAGTTCTAATCAGTGCAATAATTAAGAGGAAAAAAAGAAGGAATATAACATAAGGACAGAAATATACAAAATTATCATTATTTATAGACAATCTGCATTATAAGAAAATCAACAAAAAATGAGCTATTAACAAGAGAATTTTCATACATCCAATTATAAAACATGCAAGATAAACACCTTTCCTATATACCATCAATAACTAGTTTTTAAAAAACGTAATAGAAAAAAATATCTCAATTCCAATGAGATACATGAAATATATGGGAAAAAAAAATCTCCCCAAAAGTATAGATCAGTGAGGGGGCATAAAAGAATAAAAGGAGGAACAGACCAGGCTCCTGAACAAAAGCCTAACTATTGAATCAATTTATCCACAATTAATATGCAAATTTAATACAAATCCAACAGAAATCCCAGAGATAGATTCTCCAAAATCTAACAAAATGATTTTTTTTTTAGAGACAGGGTCACACTCTGTCACCCAGCTGGAATAGAATGGCATGATCCTAGCTCACTGTGGTCTCAATCTCCTGGCCTTGAGCAATCCTCCCATCTCAGCCTCCCAAAGTGCTGGGACTAAAGGCGTGAGCCAATGCTCTGGCCTAACAAAATAATTTTAAAGTTCATTTGTTGGGGAAGGGAAGAAGAATATCCTAGACCTCTTAAAAAATAATAAATGGTATAAGACATGAAGCAGATGTAATATATTATAAGGCAATAATAATTAAAACTGTGTGTTATTAGAACACAAATTGCCCGGTAGCTCAGTGGAATGATACAGCAATTTCCAGAACTAGACCAATATAAAATAACCAATATCTCTGTAGAAAAAAATAGGTTAAGAGAATTAAAGTTCTTTATGAAAGACATTTTTAAAAATAGTCAAACCAAATAGTGATCAAAGAAATGCAAATTAAAACAATAAGATAACTACTTTTTTAAACCTATTAAATTGCCTTTTTGGTTTTAATATTAATGCCGAGCCTAAGCCAGTACAGAGAAATGAAATCTCTGATACATTGCTGGGAGGAATGAAACAGACACAGCCTTCCTGGGAGCGACTGGCAATAAGTATAAGAAGCCTTATTATGCTTTTTCCAAGCCAGCCCACTTCTAATAATTTAACCAAAGGGAATGATAAGAGATGTTCAAAGATTTACTGACAAAGATGCTTTTCCGACAGCGAAGGGAATCCAGGGCCTGACAAAGCCAGCAAAATGGGTAAGTGCTTTTAACCAGTCACTCCCGATTTCTCTCTCTCTGGCCTCCAGTCAAGCAGATGGTAAAAATCATTGTCTCCTTTTTCCTTTCCAAATTTAAGATTAATGAGAGAAAAGCATTTTATGTGACTAGTGTTCGTAAAGTGACGCTGGTGTCCTTTTTGGTACTTTGTGGTAAAACATTCCTATTGTTTTTATTCCTTTCCTCTCAGAAATAGTCTTTTTGTTGCTTTCCTTTGTCATTGTCTTTCTGTGTTGTTCTGTCATAAAGAGGGGTACCAGAGGGCAGAACACAGGCCTAGAACCCACTGTTCAAGCCAGCCCTGCAGACTAGTCAGCTATAAGGTTCTGACTAGACTAGCGTCTAGTAAGACAAACATCACTAAGTTCCCCAGAAAGGAAAAAATACGTGTATCAGGTTCCTCTCTTGTCTTATTTCATGTCCCTCAGAGCTTGTCTTGTGATCAAGTGGGAATTTTTTCCATTGGTCTCCTCCATCTAGGGTGTGTGTTTTTTCGGGGGCCACATCAGTTGGCCAGACTGAAAAGATTAGATGTCTGAGATATGTAAGATTCTAAGCAGCATAAATGTGTCAAGCTCCTAGGGGAGTCTTTGTCGTAATTAAGGTCCCATTACCTTTACTATCTTACGTCTATTTCTGAGAGTGAATTTTGGGGGATAATGGGGACTGCCTACTCTACACCCTCTTTAGGAAACTATAAACTCAGAAAATTACCACCTGGGCTTCCTATGAAGAGGCTTATTGGACTCAGTTGTTTGGGGGGAAAAAATACACCACAGAAAATTATTAATGGCCAAAAGATGGATCCTTTAAATTAAAAAGACATAAATTTTTAAAAAATAAACTTTGGCGATCTCTTACTCTAAACAATTGCCTTATTTGTATTAATAGAGTAATTACATTAAAAGAAAGATACATAATGTAGTGACTACCCTTAAAAATTCTCTCAACAAAAAATTAAAGAGCAAAATATGACCTAAAAGATAAAAATCCAGGCCGGGCGCGGTGGCTCACATCTGTAATGCTAGCTCTCTGAGAGGCCAAGGCGGGCGGATTGTTTGAGCTCAGGAGTTCGTGACCAGCCTGAGCAAGAGCGAGACCCCGTCTCTACCAAAAATAGAAAGAAATTAATTGGACAACTAAAAATATATAGAAAAAAAAAATTAGCCGGGCATGGTGGCACGTGCCTGTAGTCCCAGCTACTCGGGAGGCTGAGGCAGGAGGATCGCTTGAGCCCAGGAGTCTGAGGTTGCTGTGAGCTAGGCTGACACCACGGCACTCACTCTAGCCCAGGCAAAAGAGTGAGACTCTGTCTCAAAAAGAAAAAAAAAAAAAAAGATAAAAATCCATTGTACACTGTCCCAGTGGGAACAACAATATAAGCCAGTTCACGTTATGGCCTAGTGGTTAAAGTTCTGTGCTATTCTCAGCAGCCTAGGTTCACTTCCCAGGCAGGGAATATGTTCTGGCTTGATATTTGTGTAACTTTTGCCATTTATTGATTCTTTTCACTTCCATATATAGCTTTTGATTTCCTGTCTTCTGTGGGGACAATACAGGACTTTTAGCACTGAAGTATAAATGGTCAACTGAGAAGCTGAGACCCTAGAAAACAGGCTAGACAGAAATGTGGGTTACACCTGGTGTATGGCTAGAGAGATCTTTCTTTGAGCTGTTTTTGTGGCTTTTCTAGATGTTGTAAAAACTGTTTTCCACCTCTTTGGAAACACCTCATGCTTCCTTGATTAGGAAATAACCTTGGTTGAGGCTTATCAGTTTCACTTAGAAGGGTACTTCAGTTGAAAAGTTCAAAAGCAAAATTGTCAGCTATTTGTCTAAGCTAAAGTCTGCTCCATTTACTTTTACTTCTCCCTACTCCTTGTTCCTCTTTTGCCATCTTTGGTAATGACTCAGACCCCTAAAGATCTCAGAAAAAAAAGGCCCCACTCACCCTTCTTTTGGGGTCTTCTATTTTCCTTACAGAGTCTAAAGAGTCATAAACAGATTCCTCTCAGATATAAAACTCTACTCTCTTTTGTGTTACCTGATCTCTCCGGCTTTTGGGAATACCAAAAAAGTACTTTGTATCATGAGAAAATCTTGACCTTGATATGTGTCATGGCTAAACAAGTCCATGTTGGAGACAGCTAAATACACTACTAGAAGCTTCTCCTCTGGGCTTTAGATAAGAAAGTGTGTGGTTTAAATATCTGAAAAATGTTTTTGTAAGAAATGTATTGTAAAAACAAAAACACTGCATGGTTCCATCCCATGGCATCTCTCTCTAAAGTCTTATGATAAATTCCTGTGATTTTATGTTACCTTGGCATTAATTTTTATCTTTCCCTAGCATACCCAAATTCCCTCTTAAATGACTTAGATTTTCTCTTTCTGTGCTTTAAGATATTAATGCTATTTCCTATGAGACTCAGTGAGGACTTAGGCCATGTGTAAAACCAAAAAAAAAAAAAAAACAAACTTTTTTTTTTTTTTTTTACTTGTTCCATTCTCAATGGCATGATTTGAATTCAGCTGTCTTTCTGGACTAGTGAGTTGCCAGTCTCATGGCTAGAGTTTTAAAATCAAGGCTGTAGGGTCCTTGCATACACATATGTACCCTGTATATATGTCTGTATGTCATAAATTAAATAAGTCCAAATGCTTTTCAAGTTCATGTGACTTTAATAGTCTTTCATGAATAAAGATAGTTTTCAAATCATTGGCAAAATAAAATAAAAATGTCTCTAAAATTTAATTTATGCATTTTCACCCGAACCTGTTGGTCTAACAGGGGAGATGCTATCTCTGCTAGATGTTGTAAGGTCTTAAAACTGCTGCTTCTGAAATATTTTTAATACTTGCTGAATTTGCCTCTGAGCTTATCTTTTTGGTCTTGAGCCTCTGGATTCTGGGGTCTGGATAGGTGGCCATGGTGAAGCCTGGGGATATGTAATTTAACACATTAACTGCCATGTGAGTTGTGTTTAACTCACGCTAGCTGTGAGCCTGGGGCCTCATGAAGCATATGTAACTCACAAACTCTTCACCTTAGGAGCTGTGAGGCCAATTTTCCAGCTGCATATAACTCACACACAGAAAAAAATAAAAAATAACAAACTTTTCATTAAATTGGAAAGGATCATTTTGTTTTCGAAGTTTTTTCGCTCCTCCGCCAGACAGAGTCTTGCTCTGTTGCCATGGCATCAGCCTAGCTCATAGCAACCTCAAACTCCTGGGCTCAAGCGATCCTCCTGCCTCAGCCTTCCGAGCAGCTGGGACTACAGGTGTGCAGCCACCATGCCTGGCTAATTTTTTCTATATATTTTTAGTAGTCCAGCTAATTTCTTTCTATTTTTTTAAGTAGAGACAGGGTCTCGAACTCCTGACCTCCAATGATCCTCCCTCCTCGGCCTCCCAGAATGCTAGGATACAGGCATATTTTCGAAGTTTTTAATCTATATTTTTGTAATAAAACACCATGGCCTCAAGGAAAAAAATTTTTTTTTCTAGTGTAGTAGTCAATGTGTTAAAATCTGAAAGTCATGTTATATTAAATCATAAATATCTGAGTTATGTGTAAGTTAAAATACTAAAATATTAATTATTAAACATAAGTTTAAGTTTATATATTTTGACATCTTATTTTTACAGAAAGCTAAATAGATTTAAATATGCTAATAAAAACTGGGGACTGATAACAGATCAAAGCTACTTTAACTTCCTAAGTTTTTCATTAAAAATAAGGGTAACTAAGAGCTAACATTATAATTTATATAACTAAAACTATTAGATATAAGAAAAACCCTTTTATATATATATAAAAAATTGGATGTGTTTTTAGTAAAGAAAAAAGTTATAAAAAGACATAGAAATGTAGTTTTTGTTAAATAAAAAATAATTTTTTCTAATTATTTTAGAAAGGTTTTAAAAATGGTTTTAAATTCAAAAAAATTAAATGATA
Source organism: Avahi laniger (assembly GCA_963575035.1). Lineage (NCBI taxonomy): Eukaryota > Metazoa > Chordata > Mammalia > Primates > Indriidae > Avahi > Avahi laniger. The sequence continues at coordinate 77,301 of CAUYSK010084601.1, forward strand.
TAAAAGTTTAAAAAATTAAATCTAAAAATATTTATAGGTAAAATATTTATAAATAAATCTAAAAGATTATAGAAATCTTACCGTACAAACTAAGATTAAACAGATTTGTTTATAAAGTTTTATTAAATTAGCTTTAACATTTAATACACTAAAACAAAGATAAAAATTGGTTTTCTCTTTTAAACAAGATTTTCATGTAATATTAACAGATGTAATAAAAGATTTTTGTTCACCTTTTGAATAAATTACAAAAAAAAGAGGGCAGAGGGGAGAGAGAAAGAAAGACAAATTCAGTTTGCCTCTTTTAGCTTGTTTTTCAGATTGTCTTTATTAGGTCTTATGATTGTTTGGGAAAATGAGTATCCTCTCTATCAACTTTATAAAGTCAATAAAAAAAAATTAAAGTTTTGCCTTTAAAATCTTTGAATTATCACTTGGACTACATAAATGACTTATTTTATACTAACCTATAATCATGTTTTATGACAAGTGTTTTAAACCTTTGATATTTGACAAACTTTCCAAAATCAAAATTCAAAATTCAGTCTTTTGACCTGAAACTAGTTTTTGAATACTAGGGTCACTAAAAGTCTAAGAGAAACACATTTGGCTTATTTGGTATGTTAAAACTATAATAGGAAGCAGTGTTAACTATGAAACTATGTTTAACTTCCTCTGGGTTATATTTATATAAACACATTATTAATAGGTGTTCCAAAATTGTATGCAATCCCTAATAATCTTATAGGTATTAATGTATGTTATCGTTAATAATTGTAGTTATTATGCTAAATTGTTGTATGCCACAAAAATAATCAAATTTTGTCATCAATTGTCTCTTTAACTATGGCTATTCTAAGGGTTTCTGTCAATTATTATTTTATCTTAATTCTAGAGGAAAAAAGTGGTTTTTAGCTGGCTATAGTCCAGAATTTGCTTCTTCAAAGAAATTTATAGAAAAGACTCTGACAGGTACCTTAAAATATAGTTGTAGCGAATAACTTTAGAGGTCAGACCATTTGAACTAAAAAAAACTTCCAAAACTTTAATTAAAAAGCTGATGAATTGATTAGGATTACCAACTCAACCTCACACAAAACAGAAATTAAAAACATGAGAGTAAACTAATTTTTTATGATTTTTTATTTATTTAAAACATTGCTGATTCTTTTATATTTTGTTTTCCAGAAGTTAACAAATTTTTTTCTTTCTTTTGAGCTATTTATATCTTACAACAAATTGATAAAATATATTCTGTGAACAATTTGAAACATTTTTCTCTCTAGTTGATTTCTCCAAAATTTTGAAACTATTTATAAGTATTCTTATTTTATGCCAATATAGTTATTGGCATAAGTTTAATAAGAATCTGTTTTTCTTTTATAACAGGACAGAATTAGAAATGCTGGTTATTTTACCAAGGGTTTGGCTGGAATGGCATATTTTCAGATATGTCCAGACTGCTTTGAGGATTTAGGTTGACTTTATAAAGCCAATAGAAAGCCCTCCGGAAAAAACTGGCCTAGTACCTTAACTATAATATTTCCTGATCTGTGATAAGTAGAGAATGTTACTTTCTGACAGGCCCAGGAACCCTAAGTTACTTTGGGACCTCAATGAAAGAGGAATTTACCCAACTCATACAGGTATCGATAGGCAGTTAAAGCCTTAGCTTGTCTCAAGAAGCTTTAAGTCTGACCTAAGATTCCTTATGAAAAAAAAGACAATCCAGCAAAGCCAATTAATAAAAGAAGCCTATGGCCAATGATTATTCTTACTGCACTTTAAGCAAATAATCAAGTATAATGATATTAAAATTTATTTTACAAATAAATTGGCCCTAATATGTTTTGTCTGTAGAAATATGGGAAAGGGGAGAGAGAAAATTATGTCTCAAAAAAAAAAATCATTAAATCCTAACCTCATCCTTTAAAAAAAAATGTTTTTCTAGATTTTACAATACCTAAATATATAACAGTAGGGGAACAGATGAAATAAATTATAAGAAACCATAAAGCTTTTTTTTTTTGGAGACAGAGTCTTGCTCAGTTGCCCTGGCTAGGGTGCAATGCTGTTTTCATAGCTCACTGCAACCTCAAACTGCTGGGCTCAAACGATCCTGCCTCAGCCTCCAGTGTAGCTGTGACAACAGGCATGCACTGTTGCTCAGGCTGGTCTTGAACTCCTGAGCTCAAACAATCCTCTTGCCTAGGCCGCCTAGAGTGCTAAGATTATAGGAGCCACCTATAATCCTATAACAGGAGCCACCGTGCCCAGCCAAACATAAGACTTTCAATAGAACACTTAATAAAATTAAGTGGAGAAAAAAGTGAAAAAAGTCATAAAACAATATTACAAAAAGATTTCGATTTTTGTTTGAATAGATATAAAAAATTATAATTGTACATATGACTATAAAAGAGTATACCCAAAATATTAATAGAATGGTAGACTTATGGATGGTTATTTTCATATAATTCTTATGTAATTGGATAAAACTAATAAATAATAACTTTTTAAAGAAACAAGATTCTGTGACTATACTGAATAGGATTATGGTAAATATGTGATGTTTGCTAAAGGCATGAACTTTCTTATCACTCAGTAAAACATGACTAATATACTAACTAGGGTTTAGAACCACAGTCTGAGTTTCACCTGTTTCACAAAGCTTCCTCAAGTCTAAACCAGTCTCTGCCTCCTTGGTAGTGATTAAGAGAGCATTCATCATTTATTGCTGAAGCAATGTTTTAACATTTCCATGTGTTAAAGCTGGCCTGAAAGAGAATGTAAGTCTCTCAAGGGGAAAGACCCCACAGAACACCACCCTGTCTCTGAACCCTAAACACAGTATTAAGTGTTTCCTGAGTACATATCACACTTAACTGAATCAAATCCCAGAAGACTGTCCAACTAAAACTTTGAACCTAAATAAAATACATAGTATTGTAGTAGTTCCCTTTAGACATTTTATATATTCCTTTAACTTCTGAATCAATATGAACTCCAGTCTTAATAATTGGTGGCTGGTTTTGGGGACATAGAAATAAAAAATTCCAGTTAATCACAGGCAGGTGAGAAGGAGCATCAAAAAAAAAAAAACCTTAAAAATTAAGAGAAATGTCCATGTTCACTGCAGCATGATTCCCAACAGCTAAAATATGGAAACAACTAAGTGTCCATCAATGAATGAAAGTATAAAGAAGTTGTGGTACACGCACGCACGCGCACATTCACATACCCACACACATATATATATACACATACAATGAAATATTATTCAGCTTTAAAAAAGAAGGAAATCCTGCCATTTGCAACATGGATGAACTTGGACGGCATTAGTTAAGTGCAATAAGCCAGGCACAGAAAGAAAAATACTCCACAGAACACACTTACGTTTGGAATTTTAAAAAGTCAAATTCATAGAAGCAGAGAATAGACAAAATGATAGTTACCAGTAGGAGAAGGGGAGGTGAAATGGGGAGATGTTGGTTAAAGAGTATAAAGTCTCAGTAATGTAGGATAATAAGTTCTAGAGATCTAATGTACAGCAGGAGACTACAGTTAATAATACCGTATTATATACGTGAAATTTGCTAAGAGAGATCTCAAGTGTCCTCTCACATACACAGTAGAAAAGAATTATTAAAAATTTTTATTATTATATATTATTATATAATAATTATTATGGTTAAAAAAGAATTATTGAACACTTACTATGTATCAGATACAGGAAATAAATTTATGAACAAAAAATTAAGAAAAATGGTAAGAAAATAACATTAAATTTCTCAAGAAAACGAATAGTACTCTATAATTCCAGAAGCAAACACAACAGAAGAGACAGAAATGAGAAATTCCACAGGTCAGTCTGGGAATCAGATAAATATGCCTCGGCAGTACCAAGGAGGCGTGTGGGCTAAATGGCAACAACTCGGAAGGAGGCCTCTGCTGTGGGCAAGCTGTGGCTAACTGACCACCTAAGTGGGCCAGTATGAAAAAGGAATGACCGGAATAGAGTCGTTATTATTATTAAAGTCTTGATAATCAGAAACTTTGAAGAGAAAATGAATAGCATTATCCAACTTAGAAAAGGATTATGGTAACTAGACATTCTTTCCCCACAGAGAAGAATTCCCCTCTGCGGGAATTTTAAAGGTTTAAAAATCAGCCGCCCCCCCCCCCAAAAAAAAATCCGCCCCAGGGTCTCTCACTTACACAAAAGGAAAATTTCCCAAGAGGCAGGCTTGTGAAGCAGTGATGGCTGTGCAAAGGGCGACAGAGGGGAGAGGGATGACTGTGGCAGGTGACAACTCTGAGAAGGGCAGGTTTGGGGAAAGGAACAGGCACCAGTATTATCTCAGCGTCCCTTCCATCCTCACAATTCAATGATTTTTTAAAGAACATACTGTACAGCAGAGATTTATAAAATCCAGAGAACACGGGTGATAAAAAATTACACTACTGAGAAGAGGGAAGGCAGAAAAATTTCACTCCTCCTTTTTATACCTATGATATTACCTAATCAAGTCTTTCCATCATGTCCAGTAATTGGGCTAATATATACACCTTGAAGGTTAGGAAAAAAGAGTAGCTTTTGACATATTTAACAGCTATCCCTTCACTAAATGGCCCTATCTAGATAACTGTGCTGTTTTAGTTCTTAAACCTATCTCTCACTTCTCAGTGCCATCACTAAACCTGTCTCTAGATGTCTGATCCCTCATTTCATTCCCTGAACATCAAGAAATCAGATCATCTGACGTATAAGAATTGTTTGCAAACTAAGAATAAACAGGCAATGAAAAAGTGTTCTGGCTACTCTCTAAAGAATATAAGTGCCAAAAGTCCCTTGAATGATCTGTTTAAGTGGCTTTTCAAGCCTTTTCTTTTCTTCCCCAATTCCTTCCTAGTACCTGACCATATTCCAGAAACATGAAGTTGCCAGATTATTTAAATAATATAGTTAATCTTTATAATGTCATAGTGGAATTCTGAGATGAAAATGTAACTAAACATATTTCTCAACACACAGATTGATTCTTTTTTTTTTTTCAGCAGGGGGATCGGCCTGCTGGACCAGGAGCCTGAGCCGACTGCACCTTCCACTTGATTCTTAAACTTACTGTTGCCCCTGCTATTAACCTTCTCTTATTTATTAATAATATTATAATAAAAACTATCAATTATAGCATTCCTTTGTGGACTGACGTTATGGGAATCCAGGGACCATGATAGGCACTTTATGTGTATTATTTATAATCCTACCACAATCGTGTATGGAATAAATAGAATCATCATCATTTCCCAAATAAGAAAACAGAAGAAAAAGAAGAATTAAGTAATAACTACCCTAAGATCCCACAGCCAGGAAGTACTACAGCTGGGTTTTAAATCTGGGTCTATCTGACTCTAAACCTCACCCTCTTTCCACTCTACAGATAGTTTCTCATCATGTTGCATCTACTGGATATCAATTCTTTGAGAATACTGCATTTTATTTCTCTAAGAAACATTAGAATGTTTCTTTATCATTACAATTCAGGTCTCTCAATCAAACCTAATATGCTTCTGAGTTATCCAAAGAAGTTACAGTAACTAATACCTGATCTAAAAAAAGCCATAATGTTTGTTTCTTAAAATTTAATGACTATGTCATGACGATATAGGTTTTTGCTAATTTTACGTAGGTCTACTCCATAGCACATTTGAAGAGAATAAGAACAGCCCATCTGATCAAGCTGTTAGATCCTTAGGTCAGAAACAAGTTCTTATCCAAGGGCTATATGGGGTTGAGATCCAACACTTGACTGTTGATGAAAGACAGAATCAATGATTATCAACTTCTGAAAGTAATATTTTAAGGTACCTGAAACTTTTTTTTTTTTTTTAACAGAAAAAGGACTTCATGTTTCAAAAAAAAATGTTTTTGGTCTGCAGATAAACTTCCTACCTCTCGATCCTTGAGTTTCATGGCGAGCACTAACTGATGCCTGTGGTTAGTGAGAGCTTCTCGGTAATTTCCTTTGGAGAAGAATGCAGAGCCCAGATTCCCATGAGCTCGGCATTCTCCTGTCTGGTCACCTGAATTGGATTTAAAAAAAAAAGAAGATAAAATTTCTCTAAGTTATAGCATTACTTATAAAATATAAAGACATCTTAATTTAAGAGCCACAGATTTATTATATTAGCTAAGATTTCACTTGCCTTCTTTCAGAAAAGTATTTGCTTTTTATACCAGATCCTATGTGGGGAGTTATAGTCCAAGAGCTTAAATCTCTGGACAACAACTGTTATTACTGTTATAAAATACAACTGCACTGAGGGACTTAGGTGTCCAGGAAATAAGACATTAAAGACCTTGACACAAACCAGCTGCTGTTTGAGTCTCCTCATTGCTCTGCTAATGACCTTTGATTCCGAACAACCATCAGTTTGTTGGTTCAGTCATTTGACTCCAAACTTACAATATTACAGTGCTTCTTTACAAGTATGCTAGTGGAATATTCACCATATCATCCCTTCTCTTATTGCAATCCTGTAAATCCGTGAATAATCACCATAATGACCATCATAATCACAAGCCATACTTATCTTACAAATGAGGAAACTGGTGCACAGAGAGATTAGGAAACTTGCCCAAAGTCATAAAGCTAGTAAGTGGCAGAGCCAGGTTTCTAACCCCAATAGTCTGGCTCCATAGTACACACTCTTAACCTCTGCATTATACTATCTCCTCTGACAAATGATGATGCATTCTAATGGAGGAGAAAATTAAAATTAAGAAGAAAGATTCACCCACCAATGATAACATTTGGGATATTAAATTTGTGAGCCCAAATCTCTGAGGAGGGCATTGAGTATGTTAACCCACATCTCTTGATCTTTTGGGAGCTTTGGTACCTTGTTATATGAAAAAGCTCTAAGGACCTGAGTACTCTAAAACAGAGAATGTTCTAGAGACACTCGCTTTTCAGTGCATATGCCATTTCCATTCATTGCAAGCTAATCAGCTTTGTTTCATTTCTGCACTGAAATAAAGGAGAGAAGCATTACTCTACCTAAGGTCTTGGCTACATCCAAATCCTGCTGCATGTATCCAGTGCTCTTCTCTGTGTTTCCAAGAGACCAGTAAGCACTGCTCAGAGCAGAGAAAACAGAACCTCTCAGTTTGAGGCTGCAGGTGCCAATCTTCAGAGCGGCTTCTAAGACAACCACAGAGGCCCCGTGATGGCCGGCTGTCAGGAGTTCCTGCCCAACCACAGACACGACCACAAAGGGACTCTTGTCCAGTTTCATTTTCTGAAGCTGCTGATAAGTGGGCTCGAGAGAGTCTGAAAATAAACAACAAAAAAGCAGGAGAATGTAGGATGATATGCCAAACAAGCTTTTCTAATATGCTCTAGAAACAAATGTTTATCATACCTTTTGATGGCCTATCTCAAGTATAAACGCTTCAACCTTTAAGCCAGCACCCACACTAACGGTCCACTTAACCACACATGACTAGTATCACCAACCCCAGTCCAGTAATTTCCTTCTTATTCCTGCATGCATACGTCACACTCATTCTGTTTTCTCATCTCTTTTTTACCGTGACGCACCTACGCCACTTTTCCTGACTGGTTCTCCTCCGCTGTCCTGCTCCCCTCTCAAAATATTACAAGCACATCCCTCAAGTCCCACCTGTACTGGGTAATATCCCTACATCCTCCAGCATATATTCATCTCTGTATTCAAACTTGGCTGCATTTTTTATATTTAGTATTGCACAGTTAGGCCATTAACGATTTTAGTCTGCATCTGTGAATTTTAAAAATATTTTCCCAGCTAAATCTAAAGACTGCTGTAGGACTGTTTAATACTTTATTTTAATTCCATAGCATGCAGCACAATGTGGGCACTCAATAGAAAACTCGCCATTGCCACATAGGTGAAGTCCCTAACATGTCTGGCATTTGATAAATTTGAACGACTGATTAATAAACCCTGTCCATGTTTTTTCCTAGAAGATGCAATAAAGGAAGCTCTCCTAATAAAATATCCGTCATTCTCACTGGTAACTCAGTGTCCATTGCTGCTTCTGAGACCAGTATGCCCAAATAAAAAAATTATCAATTTTTTATGGTCACAAATGAAACCATAAAGAAATAATCTGAGTTTACTAAGGTAAGATGGAAGGTAAACTTAATGTTTATTTCATTTTATTTTCATGTTGTATTTAAAGGACATAAATTAGAGGTAAGCCACAAGGAAATTCTTTCCATTCATTTCCATTCTAGGTTTGAATGTAGATGACCTCCAAGCTCTTTCTCCCTATTCTTCCTTCTTTTTTCTTTGAAGACAACTGCAGAGCTATTAACTGTAGCCCTACAATGAGATGGCACTTAAAAAGCATTCATTGTTAGCTTTCCTGAAAAACTATTTCACATTAGTTTTTCCACGATGCACATTAAAAAAAAAAAACTATAAAAGGGTAGGTCTCTTTAAATCTTGAATCTCCTTGCCAACAGTACTGCATTAAAATGTAATTTTTACAATTTATGACTTTGAATCTAAACTCTCCACTAAAAAGCTCTCGCCTGAATCAACATTACCACGGAAACCTTGAAACGTACTGGTGCCTAAAGCATTTTTTTTCCTTCAATCAGATCACTAAACAGAGAACAAAGAACATTTTTACACCTGTCAAGATGCAAGCAGTGCATAGTACCAGTAAACACTAGCTAACCAATAGGGTTAAATACAGGCACAAGCACCCAGGAATTGCTACAATAGGAAAGAACAATACCATACTGAAATACTGTGAGCTGAATTCTGGTTGTGTCTGCTGATGAGTTTGGCAGCCAATGGTGATCACATCAGTATCCCGCTGGCCAATTAGCAGAAACAAAAGTAATAAAACTTTAGTGCTGAAAAGACTTTGAAAATATCCTCATTTTATAAATGAAGAATCTGAGTATTTAACTGATTCACCCAAGGTAAAACAGCTTGGGACACAGCCAAGGCAAGAATCCACTGCAGGACTCTAAATTCAGGTTCTATGATACCCTATCAAGCAAAAGAATCAAATCTTAGCTGATTTTAAGTAGAAAAGAAATGCAGTGAGTGACTACTGGGAAGGGTGAAAAATCAGGCCTCAAAACCCACAGACAAAATCATGCCACAAAAGCTGCCTGGTGAACGCAACATAATCATTCCACAGTTTGCAATTCACTATTACTGAAGGCCATCATTGGAAAATAGGTGTCACTGTTGCTACCTCCACCACCAATTTCTGTGCTATCTTTTCCTCTGTGAACCTTTAGCTTCTGATTCAAAGGTGGAGTGCCAGCGGCAAAGGTGGATGGGAAAATTAGGATCTGAGGTTTTCAGCTGTTATAGTGGAAGGCAGGAAGCAGACCTGTACGATGGGGAATTCCCTAAACAGAAAAAGCGTTCAGACATTGACAGACCAAAATGATTGATGGCCAGGAAAGATACTATGTTTCAGTTAGTGATGTTTTTTCCCATAGCAACCATGGCTAAATTAGAAAAAGAGCCATCTAATTGGGCCTCTAAAATTATATAACAATAGGCTAGGTGTGGTGGCTCATACCCGTAATCCCAATGGTTTGGGAGGCTGAGGCAGGAGGATCCCTTCAGGCCAGGAGTTTGAGATCAGCCTGGGCAACATAGTGAGACCCTGTCTCTACTGAAAATTAAAAAATTAGCCAGTATGACAGTACAGGGCCTACAGTTCTAGCTACTTGGGAGGCTGAGGCCGGAGGATTGCTTGAGCCCAGGAGTTCAAGGCTGCCATGAGTGATGCACCACTGAGCTTGAGCCTGAGTGACACAGTGAGATCCTGTCTCGAAAAAACAAATAAATAAAAATAAAACTATACAACAAATGGTAGAAAGAAGAGAGAACATCACCACAGTTAGAGGACTAAAGGAAATATCCGGAATGTTCCCAAAAGAAAAAGAAATCTTTAATTGTGGAAATTTTCACTAGATGAAAATGAAATTGAAGAAATGAAAAGTAGAAGATAAAATTTCCATTTGCAGTATATAGGAAAGAAAATATGAATACATTAAAAGATCAGTTATAATGCAAAGATAAATGTAAACCTAATATACACGTTGTAAAAGTATGGAAAAGGGAGTGATGATCAAAGGCAATTAGAAAGCTTCATGGAAGCAGAACTTCATTTCCTTTTTTTTTGTTCACAGCCACCTCAAATTCCTGGACTGAAGTGATCCTCCTGTCTTAGCCTCCTGAGTAACTGGGACTCCAAGAATGTGCCACCATGTTCGCTAATTTTTCCATTTTTTTGTAGAGACAGAGTCTCACTCTTGGCACAGGCTAGTCTCAAACTCCTGGCCTCAAGCAATCCTTTTGCCTTGGCCTCCCAGAGTACTAGGATTACAGGTGTGAGCCGCTGTGTCTGGCCGGAACTTAATTTCTTGAAGAAAGGTGGGACTTAGACAAGTCTTTGATTTTCTCTGAAGAGCGGAAGGTATTTTATGCAGAAGGTTTGTCCTACACAAAGGGACCAGAAGAAGATAGGTACATAGAATGACAGGGAATGCTAAGCAGGCCACCTTGAATTGACCAGAGAGTATTTGTAGTGGAAGAAGCTAAGGTGGAATAATGCAGAAAACACTGAGCTACGGATAAAGAGAACTATATTTCAAAGCCACACAGCCTCAGTCTCTCACTCTGTTAAATGTATAGGCTATAATTGTGGTGATGGTTACACAAATCTATACTCATATATATGGACACGTGTACATCTGTGTATATGTACAAATATATACACAAAAAGTCTATTTTACTATAAGTAAATTTTTAAAATTTTAATATCAAATTTCTTTGCTTTTGGCTATAATTATGTCTCACTGGCCCAAGCCCACTAATCAGAAGCTCTAGCTAACAATTGAACATGCTTTTGATAAATAAAAATAGTGACAGACTTTTCCTTTTTTTTTTTTCTTTCAAAGTATTAAGGGGGTACAAATGTTTTTAGTTGCATGGATCACTTTTGTAATGCTTGAGTCATGGCTATAGGTGTGCCCATCACCCAAATAGTGTTCACGGTATGCATTAGGTAGGTTTTTGCCCCTCCTCTGCTCTCCCTCCCTCCTGCTTGATTTCCACTGAGTTTTACCTTCCCTCCATGCACATGTGTGCTCATTGGTTAGTTCCAATTTAACAATGAGTACATGCGGTGTTTGTTTTTCTAATCTTGAGATACTTCACTTAGAAGAATGGTCTCCAGTTCCATCCAAATTGTTGTAAAAGGCATTGATTCATCCTTTTTATGGCTGAGTAGTACTCCACGGTATACATATGCCACATTTTATTAACACATTAACTGCCATGATAGTTGTATTTAACTCACTCTAGTTTTACCTCCAGGTCCACGTGAAGAATATATAAAATCTTGTTAATGTTCTTATTGTTACAATTAATATGAACAACTTAATTTTAAAAACATGGATTAAATGCATAGAAGTCAATAAATTTCATTTTTCTATTTATGTTTACCTTTAAATTACATTCAAAGATTTTATTCTATTCTCATAATAAAACACTGTGGCCCCAATGAAAAGTTTCTGATTTTTTTGTATGGCAGTCAATGTGTTAATCTACTATAAATTGGTAGGCACTTAGGTTGATTCCACATGTTTGCAACTGTAAATTGTGCTTCAATAAACAATTGAGTGCCGGTGTCTTTTTGATAGAAAGACCTCTCTTCCTTTGGGTAGATACCCAGTAATGAGATTGGTGGATCAAATGGTAAGTCTACGTTTAGACTGAGGAATCTCCATACTGTTTTCCATAGAGGTTGTGCTAATTTGCAGTCCCACCAACAGTGTATAAGCATACCTTTCTCTCTGCATCCATGCCAGCATCTATTGTTTTTGGACTTTTTAACAAAAGCCATTCTAACAAGGGTAAAGAGATATCTCACTGATTGTAGTTTTAATTTGCATTTCCCTGTCGATTAGAGAAGTTGAGCATTTTTTCATATGTTTATTGGCCATTTGCCTATCGTCTTTTGAAAAGCTTATTTTCATGTTTTTTGCATACTTTTTAATGGGATTGCTTGTTTGTTTTCCTTGCTGATTTGCTTGAGTTCTTTGCAGATTCTGGTTATTAGCCCTTTATCGGATATATAGCTCGTGAATATTTTCTACCATAGTGTATGTTGTCTATTTGCTCTCTTAATTGTTTCCTTAGCTGTGTAGAAGCTCTTTAGTTTAATGAAATCCCATTTATTTATTTTTCTTGTTGCTGTGATTGCCATTGGCGTCTTTTTCATAAATTCTTTGTCTAGGTTGATATCTAGAAGAGTTTTTCCTACATTTTCCTCTAAAATTCCTTTTTTTTTTTTTTTTTTTTTTGAGACAGAGTCTAACTCTGTTGCCCGGGCTGGACTGCCATGGCATCAGCCCAGCTCACAGCACCCTCAAACTCCTGGGCTCAAGCAATCCTACTGTCTCAGTCTCCTGAGTAGCTGGGACTATAGGCATGTGCCACCATGCCCAGCTAAATTTTTCTGTATATTTTTATTTTTCCAGCCAATTTCTTTCTATCTTTAGTAGAGATGGGGTCTCACTCTTGCTCAGGCTGGTCTCGAACTTCTGAGCTCAAACGATCCGCCCGCCTCAGCCTCCCAGAGTGCTAGGATTACAGGCGTGAGCCACTGCACCTGGCCATCCTCTAGAATTCTTACAGTTTCATGTCTTACATTTAAGCCTTTTATCCATCTTGAATTAATTTTTGTAAGTGGTGAGAGATATGGATCCTGTTTCATTCTTTTTCATGTGGCTATCCAATTTTCCCAGCACTATTTATTGAATAGAGTTTCTTTTCCCCAATGTATGTTGTTGTCTGCTTGGTCAAAGATCAGTTGGCTGTATGTAGGTGGTTTTATATATGGGTTATCTGTTTTTGTTCCATTGGTCTATATCTCTATTTTTGTACCAACACCATGCTGTTTTGGTTGCTATAGCCTTGTAGAATAGTTTGAAGTCCGGTAATGTGATTCCTTCACATTTGTTCTTTTTGCTTAGGATTGCTTTGGCTACTCAGGTTCTTTTCTGGTTCCAAATGAAGTGGAGAATTAATTTTTCTAGTTCTGTGAAGTATGACATTGGTATTTTGATGGGGACTACATTGAATCTGTAAATCACTTTGGGTAGTATGAACACTTTAACAATGTTGATTCTGCCAATCCATGAGCATGATATGTTTTTCCATTTGTTTGTTTCCTCTGCAATTTCTTTTCTCAGTGTTTCATGGTTCTCCTTGTAGAGATCTTTTACCTCCTTGGTTAAGTATATTCCTAGGTATTTTATTTTCTTTGTAGCTATTGTGAATGGTATGGAGTCTCTGATTTGACTTTCAGCTTCACTGTTATTGGTATATAATGTACATTGATTTTATATCCTGAGACTTTGCTGAATTTATTTACCAATTCCAGGAGTCTCCTGGTGGAGTCTTTGTGAATTTCTAGGTACACGATCATGTCATCAGCAAAGCTTGACCTCCTCTTTCCTGATTTGAATACCCTTTCTTTTTTTCTCTAGCCTGATTGTACCAGCTAGGACTTCCAGCACTATACTGAATAGAAGTGGTGACAGTGGGCACCCTTGTCTTATTCCAGTTCTTAGGGGGAATGTTTACAAACTTTTCCCCATTCAGCATGACGTTGGCTGTGGGTCTGTCATACACGGCTTTTATAATTTTGAGATATGTTCCTTCTATGCCAAGTTTGTTGAGGATTTTTATCATGAAAGAGTGCTGAATTTTGTCAAATGCTTTTTCTGCATCTATTGAGATGATCATATGGTCTTTGTTTTTGCTTCTGTTTATGTGGTAAGTCACATTTATTGATTTGTGTATGTTGAACCATCCATACATACCTGGAATGAAGCCCACTTGGTCATAGTGGATTATTTTTTGATGTGCTGCTGAATTTGGTTTGCTAGCATTTTACTGAGGATTTATGCACATATATTCATAAGAGATATTGGTCTCTAGTTTTCTTTTTTTTTGCATGTCACAGAAGTTTTTTTAATGTGTGAGTAATCAGTAAGATTCTTTCCAACTCTATTATTCTTATTCCTTTTTTTTTGAGACAAGGTCTTACTCTATCACCAGGCTAGAGTGTGGTGGCATCACCATAGCTCACTGCAACTTCAAACTCGTGGGCTCAAGTGATCCTCCTGCCTCAGCCTCCAGAGTAGTTGGGACTATAAGTGTGAGCCACCACGCCCAGCTAGTTTTTCTATTTTTTGTAGAGATGGGGTCTCGCTGTTATTCAGGCTGGTCTTGAACACCTGGCCTCAAGCAATCCTCCCACTTCGGCTTCCCCAAGTGCTGGGATTACAGATGTGAGCCACTGGGCCCCGCCCTGCTTTCTAATCTTTTGTCCTTAAAGATTAGGAAGGTGAGCAGGCCCCAGGGTGCTTGTGAACTGGGGGCCGATCCTTAACACCCCAGTAGAGAGGGCTGTTCATTTGAAGCAGATGAATGGTACCATAGGAAGTGTGTTAGAACAGGTGTCGGGAGACTAGAGTTCTTTGTTCACTTACACACACCATATAACATATGACTTCTCTGAAAATCAGCTTCCCCATCCACAAAAAGGGAATAAAGTGGTTTTTCTACTTCAGTTGCACACTGAAATCAGCAACCTAAAATACGATGCTTAAAAAATATGATGAGGCTGACCAATTACATCAGAATTTTTGTGGGTAGGACATGGGCCTCAGGATTTTTCTTAAATTCCCCAATACTTTCCAATACAAAGTCAAAGTTGAGAATAACTGAAATGGAGGAATAAAGCATGGAAAACTCTTTAAAGCTCCCATCCAGCTCTAAAAATTACATAACCCATATGCTAAAAAGCTATAGTTCTTCAATAAATATTCATCACATGCTATATTGCAGGGACTCTGTTTGACCATAGAAATACCAAGAGAAGTTCAGCATTCTAGATAGGAACGGTAGATAGATCATATAGAAATATAGACAGTACTCAGTCTCAATTCAAGGTTAAAAACAGAGTGGTCAGATCTCCTTGCAGGAGGGGGAAAAGATTTAAAGAAGAACTAAAACGAGCCGAGTCTTCAAGGGTGACTTGGCACTTAATAATGGTAAGGCAGAGGTAGTGGAAGGTAGAGAAAGGACATCTCCAGTTGTCCAGTACCCTGGTATCTAACATCTGACATAAAGTTGTTGATGTGATTAAATGAGAACCTACACTTTTGTGACACCAGTGAACCACTTTCCTAAAACAGCTTGATGTATGAAGAAAGAAATGATCAAAGGCAATGTGATACTATAGCTAATAATAACTGTTATCATTTTATCATGGTCCCCAACCCTTGGGCTGCAGACCAGTACCCTTCCATGGCCTGTTAGGGACTGGGCTGCGGAGCTCTGCTGCCCCCACCACCCCCATCCATGGAAAAATTGTCTTCCAAGAAACCAGTCCCTGGTGCCAAAAAGGATGGGGACTGCTGTTTATGAGGTACTACCCTGGGCCAGCACCATGCTATTTAGTTCAGTAATTTCTGATCACACGAACAAGCTGCCTTGAAATATTCAAGTATCATTATGTGGATTTGGATTTGGTCCTGGGATAGAACTAGGATCAGTGAGCCATAGAAAGGCAGATTTCAACTAAACTATGGGAATAGCTTCCAAACGAGCTATATGGCGATAAATTGAGTTACTTCTGGACAAGGTAATTTTCCTGCTTCTTGATATCTTAACACTTTACTTTGTAAAAGATAAATTTGACCCCAAACTTAAAGACCAAGGCAGAATTTAAAGAATTCTGATTCTTTAAGAGTTTTTTATTCTTTTCACCCAAAGATATGCCTCTATTTCCCACAAGGTCAGCAAACAAAAAAGAAGAGAGGGAGGGGGAAGGCCTGACTCAGACAAGAAGGATCCCCACAAGTGAAATGCTGGCATAAGCAGCTTGAGCACATTGAGTTCAACTGGGACATGAGCAACAAGTACGGTGTTCCTCACAAAAGCCTAAGACCAATGTGGTACCTGAGGCTGCTCCAGTGGGGTAGCTTAGTCAAGGTTCAGAGTCCCCTTTTCCAGTTATAGAGCCAGACTGGTGCCCAGACTGCTGGTTCCAGCTGGCAAGTCCTTGCTGGGGGCGGGGAGCGGAGGTGGTGGAGGATCTGGTCTCCTGCCGTCCCTCTATGGAGTCTACTAACCCATTTGCTTTTTACTCTGAGCCCCTTGCTTTGACAGATGGTTTTAACTTCAAATTACAAATAATTTTCTCTCTGGGTGCTGTCTCAGTCCCTAACTTACACTTAACATTTTAGGTAATAGCCCACCATTCTTCATCTTAAACAACTGGCAGATTTAAACTTATACTGTGTGTGTGTGTGTGTGTGTGCATCTGTGCGTAAACACATATATGTTCTAATACAAATAACTTCCTGCTTCTTCATTTTCACACACAGCATCCTGAACCACAGAACAAGGGAAAAGGGGAAGCCTCCAGTGAGCTAAAGATTTCCCTGTTCTACCATCATTACATCATACTTGAAGGATTCCATAACCCTACAACTTTTAGAAATGGTGAAGGGCCTCCAAGTGTCAGGTGGGTAGTTGAATGAGATTACCTGTAATTGTTCTCCCAACTCAAAGATCCTCTGACTCTCTGATAATTAACTTCAATTGAAATCAGCCTTGAAATGGGACTATTTCCCATATCTGTCTTTCAGCTACAACTTATAAATCATCCCGGTTAGCCTACTGAGATCCATAAGGAGGAAGGAAGAACACAAATGAAGTCATTGATTATTTGGTTGCAGCCAAGATACAAAAATGAAGAAGATGTGATTCTATGCTCAGAAATCTTACAGTCCTGTGGGAGAATGGAGCCATTCTGGATGATTTCAAAACAATGTGGCAAACAGAGTGACTACAGAAGGTGTATCACAATGTCATAGAACCATAAACGAGGGGCACCTATCTGGACTGGGTGTAGAATGCAGGATTTGAAAAATTATATAAGGGAAGTGATTGCTAAGATGGCTCTTAAAAATTGAACTGACACTGGCATGAACAAGGAAATATGAGCATTCCGGATGGTGTTGCAAATGGAGGGGGAAGTTCTACTTTGGAACAGAGGTGTCAAGGCTGATTGGGTGAGAGATGGGGCTGGAGCAATCTTCAATGGCCAGACCACAGAGGTTTAAACACCTTGTTGTTAGGGCATCTGGGTCTTTACCTAGTTGTCAGGAGGTCTTTACTTAGTTGTTGGGTTTTAAACAGAAGACTGGCATGGTCAGATATACCTTTTAGATAACTCTGTCTGACATGGCCTTGTAGAAAAGTGATTTGGGGAGACAAGACAGATGACAGACAGGAGGGGGTAGTTAGGAGACTGTTGCAGTAATGCAATCCAGATGATAAAACCTTGAACCTGGCCATTACTAGTTAGGGGAAGAAATAAAATTGAGAAATATTACACTGTGTAATTGATACCCTCCATGCCCAGATGTCTGGGCATTGGGGGTATCAAAGAGGGGTTGACCAGGGATGTCTTCATCAGTTCAGGCTGCTATAACAAATCACCACAGGACTGGGTATATTAAACAACAATTTACTTCTCACAATTGAGGAGGCTAGGAAGTCTAAGATCAAGGCTCTGGCAGATCTGGTATCTGTTGATGTCCCATTTCCTGGGTTGCAGACTGGTTTGCAGCCATCTTCTTATTGTATTCTCACACAGTGGAGAGCAGAGAGAGAGATGTCATGTCTCCTCCTCTTTTTATGTGGGCACCAATCCCATCATAAGGGCCCCACCCTCATGACCACATCCAGCCCTAATCACCTCCTAAAGGCGGTGATATCACATTGGGGGTTAGCATTTCTACATATAAATTCAAATGGGACACAAATATTCAGTACCTAACAAGGGGCAGATTCCATGTATCTACATAGTGTGTCACTTTCTCAGTGAGACCTTTCCTGACCCATCCTACTAAAACTGCAAATCATCCTTACCAGCATCCCCTGTCCCTTACCTGCTACATCTTTCTCTACTCTCTTACGTGATTTCATTATCCTCTATCTCCCTCCCTTGGAATATATGAGACTCCTCAGGACAGGGATTTTTGTCTCTTTTGTTCACTGCTGCATCACCAATACCTGCAGCAGTGCCTGGCAACCTATGTGCTCAATAAGAATCTACTGAACAAATGCATGCATGATGGTGGTACCTCAGAAACTGAGGGAAAGAATGTAGGAAAAGGAGCATGTCTAGAGAAAATGATGCTGGGTTCGGTTTGGGACTTTAACACTCCAGGGAAAGATAAAGCTGTGCAGAATCTCCTAATGATAGATATGATAGATGCCCCAGAGACCATTCTATATAGTTTCTTCATTTTGGGCAAAAGAAATTGGGGTCCAGAAAAGTGAACTGTCATGCCTATGTCAAGACAGACACTAGCCAGACACTAGCACAGATGATCCGAGCACCAGGCCTCCCATTGCCAGCTTTAGTTTAGTGTTTATGTCTCTTGTTTCTGATGAGCTGAGTGCTTGCTAAAAAGCACTTGCCGGCCAGGCGCAGTGGCTCACGCCTGTAATCCTGACACTCTGGTAGGCTGAGGTGGGAGGATCACTTGAGGTAGGAATTCAAGACCAGCCTGAGCAAGAGCGAGACCCCATCTCTACAACAAATTGGAACATTAGCTGGGCATGGTGGTGCAGGCTTGAAGTCCCAGCCACTTGGGAGGCTAAGGCAGGAGGATCGCTTCAATCCATGAGTGTGAGGATGTGGTGAGCTATGATGATGCCACTGCACACTAGCGCCAGCAACAGAGCAAGACGTTGTTTAAAAAAAAAAAGCACTTGCCTTTGACCTTCAGATAGAACTTAACTACACTATTAAATGCTTGCTTTTTTCAGGACCCACTTGACCAATTTTTGCAGGAAAGAAAACTTTTCAGCCTCAACTAGATATAGAAAGATCTAATCATGGAGGACTCCTCTCCCTTGGAATCTCACTAGGCTGAGGTGGCATTAGCAACTGTGCTAGAACAACAGACAGCTTTGCCTGTGTGCCTCACACCAGAGTAGTAGTTGCCCGAACCTCTCAGTGATTTTATTTTTATTTGTTATTTTTTAATCAAGGTATAATTTTCACACAGTGACATGTACAAATCTTAAGTACCTAGGTCAATACATTTTGACAAACATATACAGCCATGTACCCTTCACCCCAATAAAGATCCCTCCTGCGCTTCCCAGTCAAAACCCCCTCGCAGAGGCAACCGCTTTTCTCATTTCTATCCCCATTGATCAGTTTTGCCAGTTCAAGAATTCATAACAGGAAAGCTATCCTGCAGACTCTTCTGTGTCTAGCTCCCTTTACTCAGCATCATGTCTATAAGATTCATCCATGTTGTTGCTTGTATCAATAGTTTTTTCTTTATATTGCTAAGTAGTATTCGTTGTCTGAGTACACCACAATTTGTTGATTCATTCTGCTATTGATGGATATTTAGGCTGTTTCTAATTTCCAGCTATTGTGAGCAAAAGAGCTATAAACATTCTTGTTTACAGCTATTTATGGACATATGTTTTCATTTCTCTTGGGTAAATATCTAGAAGTGAGATGGCTGGATCATAGGATAGGTACATGTTCAAGTTTATAAAGAACTGCCAGTTTTCCAAAGTGGTGTGTGATTTTAGATGCCAACCAGCAACGTATAAGATTTCCAATTGCTTCACATCGTCACCAACGCAGATGTTTCATTTTAGCTTCATGAGAAGTGAAACAAACATAATACATTTTTTGGTACTTGATAACACATTCGAACATTCAATCATTTCATACATTTACTAATGCATTTGATGTACTCGTCATCCAACTTCAGTAATTATCAACTTATGACCAATTAGATTTTATCTCTATACCCATTTATCTCTTCTTCCCATATTATTTTGAAGGAAATCCCAGACATCAGATCATTCATCTAAAAGTATTTCAGTATATATCTCTAAAATATAAGGACTCTTAGTATACCTAGATGCTATTACACTTATATAAAAAAATAGCAATGCCTTAATACTATCAAATCTTCAGTCAATATATGTCATAAATTTTTGCAATTTTTCTGCTCAAATCAGAATTCAAATTAGTATACATAGTGCAATTGGGTAATATGTCTTGTAAGGATCTTTTAATTCAGAGGTTCTTCCTTCTTTTTTTATTCTTTGCAATGTTTTCGTTAAATAAATTGAATTGTTCTCTAAATCCCATTGTTCCCACAGATGGGATTTTGCTAATACATTATTTAACATAGTCTTCTGTATCTTCTATAAATTGTTATTTTGATCTAGGAACGTAACCATATTCAGGTTCAAATTTTTTGGCAAAATTACCTGATACTTGGCATTGTTTTCTTCCAGCAGGAGGCACATATTGTCTGCTGTCTCTCAGTGTTGATGCTCAATGCCTAGATCATTAATTTATTTTGAGCTGCAAAATGATGACTTCCAGTGTTATTCTGCCTCCATTTATATGTTGGGCTACTTCTATGTAGAGAAACTTTCTTAATCTGCTAATTGATTACTCCATGTCACAGTTCATATAAGAAAGTCAGGTCAGCAAAGGAAACAATCAGCAGAACGAAAAAGGTACCTACAGAATGGGATAAAATATTTGCAGACCATATATCTGACAGTGGTTTAATTCCTGAAATATAAATGGAGTTCCTGCAACTCAATAGCAAAACAAACCAACAACAACAACAACAAAAACCCACACACAAATAATACAATTAAAAAATGAGCAAAGGACTTTAACAGATATTTTTCCAAAAAAGACATGCAAATGACCAATAAATATATGAAAAGATGCTCAATATCATTCACTATCAGAAAAATGCAAATCAAGACTATGTTGACATACGCTTCACACTTGTTAGGATGGTTATTATAAAAAAAAAAAAAAGATACCAAGTGTTGGTGAGGTTGTGGAGAAACTGGAACCCTTGTTCATTGTTGGTGGGAATATAAAATGGTTCAGCAGCTATGGAAAACATTATGGAAGTTTTTCAAAAATTTGAAAATAGGGCCGGGCGCGGTGGCTCACTCCTGTAATCCTAGCTCTCTGGGAGGCTGAGGCGGGCAGATTGTTTGAGCTCAGGAGTTCGAGATTAGCCTGAGCAAGAGCGAGACCCCGTCTGTACCAAAATTAGAAAGAAATTAATTGGACAACTAAAAATATGTAGAAAAATTAGCCAGGCATGGTGGCGCATGCCTGTAGTCCCAGCTACTCGAGAGGCTGAGGCAGTAGGATTGCTTGAGCCCAGGAGTTTGAGGTTGCTGTGAGCTAAGCAGACGCCACGGCACTCGCCCTGGGCAACACAGTGAAACTCTGTCTCAAGAAAAAAAAAAAAAATTTAAAAATAGAATTACTATATGATCCAGCAATCCCACTTCTGGGTATATATTCAGAAGAATGGAAATCAGTATCTCAAAGATATGTCTACATTCCCATGTTCATTGCAGCATTATTCGCAATAGCTAATATGTCTACTGACAAAAGAACAGGTGAAAAAAATGTGGTATACATACAATGGAATACTATTCAGCCTTAAAAAAGGATATGCTGCTACTTGCAACAACACTGATGAACCTGGAAGACATTAGGTTAAGTGAAATAAGCCAATCACAGGAGGATAAATATTGTATGATTCCACCTATATGAGGTATCTATAATCGTCAAATTCAAAGAAGCAGAGAACATAATACTGGTTGTCAAAGGCTGGGGTGGAGGAAATGAGACATTGTGGTTCAATGGGTATACTAAAGGTGCAGTTTTGGTAGATGAATATGTTCTAGAAATTTGCCAAACAACATAGTGCCTGTAGTTAGCAATATGGTATGTGTACTTCAAAATTTGTTTGACATAAGGTAAATCTCATATGAAGTGTTCTTGCCACAAAACAAACAGAGGGACGCCAGGAAACTTTGGGAGGTTTTAGATATGTCTATTATCTTGAGTGTGGTCGTTAAAGTATTCCCCCAGCTGACAGACAAAATTGCTAACTGAGGTGCTCAACGTTAAAATAGAACCAGGTGGCCATGGCTGGGTAAGGGAGTGATCACGTACTCCCTGTTCTCAGACAGATATTGTAAAAGTGTCACAGGACCTCCCTTTCTACAATCAAGCCAAATCAGTTCCTGTTGTCAGTGCCAAGATATACGGCAGCGAACTGTTCTCCCCGTCCCGGGCGCCACCAGTCCAAAGGCACATTTGAAAGAGTGCTTGGAAACCAACCACTCAAAGTTCACCTGCCCTGGCCAATCAGGGCTCAGCTTTATCAACCAATCAGAACTCAGTTGTGCTGACCAATCAGAACTAAGGGAGGTTTCTTTCTTTATTTGCAAAAATGGACCTAATTGGGAACCTGGGCAGGAACTTTTTCTATAACCTCCCCAACCTTCTCCTTGTTCTCTACAATGCACCTTTCTCATATCCAATGCTGTGTTTTCAAGCTGTTCACTGGAGTAAAGTCTCCTTCTTCCAAATTCCTTTTCAGAGAATGTTTGTTCACATGGTGATGGTATCACAGGTGTTTGCATATGCTAAAACTCATGAAATTGTACACATATTAAATATGAATAATTCTTTGTGTGTCAGTGATATACTTCAATAAAGTTTTTAAAAAGCAGAATAAGTTCTTAATTCTTGTCTTTTAGTTACCAATTTTTAAAATAATGAGTTCTCTAATATTCTCCAATGGTAACCACTTGGTTTGGGGCTTTTTGTTTTTTGTTATGATTTGTATAAACTAATATAAACATACGTGGTGTGTTTCAATCCATTGCGGTTATTTTTTATGAGTTTTTTCTATCAAGCAGAAAAAGTGGTCAGTTCACTGACAAATGGCTTTGAAAAACATTACTATGTTTTCAGTCCAAATCCAAGTAATTACATAGTATAAGGCAGTGCTGAGAAGGGACAAGATCTTTACAAGAGCTTCACTGTCCCCAGTAACATCAGAGAGCACCAACTCTGTCCTGACTTCTTGCGTAAACTAGTCAGGAAGGAGTTTCTGGGAACATGAGCTTAGCTTGTGCTGTTCTATAATACACGTAGAAGGCTATCAGAACTTGGGCAGCATAGCAGAGTAGTTATTTACCTGAGTTCTGAACCTGAGTACTGGTGTTCAAATCCTGGCCCTACCAGTCAAACTGAGTGAGGTTACTTTACCTCTTTCTGCCTCATTTTTCCCCACCTGTAAAAGAGTAGTAACAGTACCTCAAAGGGATGCTGTGATGATAAATCAGCTAATAGATGCACAGCACCATTTGCCTGGCATATGGTGAACACTCAATGAATGCAAGCAGTTATTACTATTCTCATCATTCAAGCTGATCCTGGATTTCCTTTATGACTCCCAGCCTTACCCATGAATGGAGGTTTGAGATCTCAGATGCATGCAGGAGCCCCTAACATCCTCTCTGCTAAAAAGAAAAACATGTTAGGTATATAAGTAAGAAGCAGTCGAACCATGACATGCACTAACCTTCTTCATAAAATACAAGAGGGAAAAAATAGTTGTGGCTCTCATTGTGCATTCCTTATTAGTTTTATCATTCTTAACTCATTTTTCCTGAAGAATTATTTTATGCCAAGTGAGAATATCTATTTTGGCAGGCTTTATACTTTGAAGAGCATTTTCACCTACATTATCTCACTTGATCCACTTAACAGTCCTAAATAGGGACATGTTTTATTATCCCCATTTGACAAATAAGGGAGCTGATAGTGACTTGCCTAAGGTCATAGAGTCAATTAATGACACAGCAGTGACAAACACCCAGGTGTTTTGACTCTTCAGCAACTTTCTGCTTTCACAATTGTGGCCTCCTTTTTTCATCCCTTAATGTATTCATTCAACAATGATTAAGCATATTTTTATGTATCAGGAACTGTCCTAAGACTAGCAAGTTGTTGATATAGCAGTGGATTCAGCAGTGGGAGAAATAAAACTACACATACAAAAATTCCTGTCTCAGCCAGGTGTAGTGGCATGTGCCTGTAGTCCCAGCCACCTGGGTGGCTGAGGTAAGAGGATTATTTGAGCCCAGGGTTCGAGTCCAGCCTGGGCAACATAGTGAGACTCTATCTCTATTAATAATAATAAAAAAAATCCCTGCCTTCATTGTGTTTACATTCTAGTGGAAGGAGACTGAAAAACACACAAACAAAAACATATAGCATGTGAGATATCAATCAATGCCATGAAAAAACATAATGCAAGGATGGGTAATAGGGAGTATACTACAGTAATAGGGAAAAGTTACAGCTTCAATAATTGGTCAGGAAAGGCCTTCCTGAGAAGGTGACATTTGAGACAAGTAAAGGAGGTAAGGGAGAGAGATCTTGCAAATATTTGCTAGAGAAGCTACCAAGCAGAAAGAAGTGGCAAGGGCAAAAGCCCTAAAGGAGAGACATGCCTGGTATGTTCAAGGAACAGCAGGAAGGTAACTATAGCCTCAGTGGAGGAAGCAAGAAAGAGAATAGTATCAGGACCAAATGGTTTAGGTCTTTGTAAGTAATTGTAAGGCCATTAACTTAGAATAAAAAGTTACAGGGAATGTCATTGGAGGATGATTGTATAATCTTTATCAGAAAGTAAAATAAATAATACGTAATAACCCTAAAATAACCCAGCAATTCCAACCCTAATTATTATACCCACCCGAAAAGCACACATATGTACACCAAAAGACATATACAAGAATGTTTATACCAGCATTATTCAAAATAGCACAATACTGGACACAATCCAAATGTCAAATGACAGAAGAACAATTAAATAAATTGTGTAATATCCATATGCCGGAATCTATTCAGGAATAAGAATGAACTACTGCAACTTGCAACTACAGGAAGAATATCAGAAACATAATGTTGAAGGAAAGAAGCCAGTCACAAAAGAGTACACATTGTAGTCTGGGTGCTGTTGCTCACACCTCTAATCTCAGCACTTTAGGAAGCTAAGGCAGGAGGATCACTTGAGGCCAGGAGTTCAAGACCAGCCTGGGCAACATAGCAAGACCTCATCTTTACAAAAAATAAAAAAATTTAGCCAGGCATGGTGGCACATGTCTGTCATCCTAGCTACTCAGGAGGCTGAGGCAGGAGGATCGCTTGAACCCAGGAATTTGAGGCTGCAGTGAGCTATGACTGCACCCCTGCACTCCAGCCTAGGCCACAGAGCAAAACCCTACCTCAAAAACAACAAAGAAATAGTATACATTGTATTATTCAATTTATGTGAAGTTTAAAAACAGGTCAAATTATTCTATCATGTTAGAAGTCTATATGTCAATTTCCTTGGGAGGTAATAACTGGTAGTGGGCACAAAGGAAGATTCTAGGATGGTAGGATGGTAGTAATGTTCTATATATAGATCAGGATGCTGGTTACAAGGGTGTATTTATTTTGTGAGAATCCATCAAGCTATCTATTTATGATTTGTGTACTTTCCTTTATAATGTTATATTTCAATGAAATTTATTAAAGAAGTAACAATAATATGGGAAAATGAAAGATCTAAGATATCTACTCATGCACAAATGATTGAGCACCTAGTATTACAAGGCACTGTTAGATACTCTCAATTTAATTATTTGATTACTTATGATTATTGTGCCAAATTTGACTGATCTTTAAGGAAGGAATCTTAGTCCTCATGATAAAGCAGCAGCAAGTTCATCATTCTGAGAGCAAAGGGCAAATAGTCAGTCCTCCCATCCGTAGTTTAATAAACAGGCAATGATGATGGGAAGACCTCAAGATTTGCAAAACCTTCTCAAACTCTTAACAATACTTTCAGTGTAGCATACCTGAATGTGATGTCTTTATCAGAAAATATAATCAATAAAAATAGGTGATAAATAATTACAAGGAAATGTATGATAATATAAAAAGCCTTAAATTCTAGCTAATTGAGAGCAGGCTAGCTTATAAGATTTCACATTTCCTCAACTGACAGACAAATCTTTTTGCCTATTGATAGGCTAGCTATTCATTTGTCATTTAAAAACCGTCTTCTAGGAAACAATCTGACATGGTGGGTATTTTGTATTTTAAACTAAGGGATATAACAGAGCAGTTCATTAAGACCATACCCTCAATTAAAGTCAGACTGAATTAAGGTCAAATTACCTTAAATATAACATGTTTTAGTGTTACGTTCTATATCTTTTTTATGTGAATATTTATATATCATCAAGAGCATTTGCTCCCTAAACGAAGAAGAGTTAGGTCACAACAGAACCAAAACTCAGATGTGGGATGGGGGGAGAAGAAAGCAGAAATGATCATGAAAAATACTCAGGGAAATAAGAAACCCAGACCTTAACGCAAACTATAAACCACAGCTTTTTAATTCTGCGATGACAGTGAGGAACATCTGTTTACCAGTTAAATACACTGCCATTTGCATAAGGGAGTACATTTAATGGGCAAAGCATTAAGATCACTGAAGGGTGACATGTTTTGTTTGCAGTAATGTGTGACTGCACAGCCTTCCCAGCCAGTGCTCATGTCCAACGCAACTGAGTAGCCCTCTGTGCCCCTTCCCATTACATCAAATTCTCACTTCTGAAAGTCTGTGCCTGGCAAATAAAACAAAGCTGCTCTGGATAGTCCATGTTGTGAGTTCCAGAACCACAGAGCAAGTAAAGGATTCTCCTTGTAATTATTTAACACTGAGGACTCACACAGTCTAAAACCATGAAACCTAATAGCCTGATGACTTTGAGTTTTTATGGTTATTTCAATCATCATTTAAGACATAGAACAAGAGAGAACTTTCCTAAACACCTTGACTAATAAATTGTCAGTGTTTAAACAACAATTACATTATGAAATGGAAATTAGCTGTTATGATCAAGCCATATGGCTAATATAATTGATTGGTTCATATTTTTAAGAAGATAGAAAGCACAATCCAAAGAATCACTGAATGGATTTCACAAATTAACTAGAGGTGATAAGTTCTATTTTGTTGAACAAGTTGGAGTTTTTTACTTAAAGAAGACAGAAAGAAAAATCTTTCTTATCTCCAATTTTGAATGGAAACTCTGAAGAAAGTTCAGTACTTTAACTTAAAAACCTCTAATACAAAATGGAAATTAACACATGTATATACAAATAGATATACATACATGTGGGGCAAAGAGACATTAAAATGAGAAGCAAATATAGATTTCTATAGTTGATAGTATGAGAAAAAATGCTTCTGGGTTCTTTCCTCAATTTAAAAACACATTTCAGCTTATTTGGAGTAACTACAGTTACATCATACTTTAACCACATTTTCTCTGCAGCTTTCTTCTAATATATGACAATTTTCTGCTTTACTATTGAAAAAACTAAAACATATTTACAGAAAAACATCCCCAGCCTTGATGGAGACATGTCTTGAGTTTTAAAATGACAAACTGGGCACAGTTTTCCCTTCTCATAACAGAGCATCCTGAACCCCTCCCTGAAACTCATTTTAAGCTTCATGTCTAGATTGAACCTTTTCTTCCGTTGATCTCAAACAATCCCTAATCTGCACTGGAAATGTCTGTCCTTTGGGATTTCTCCTCTTTGCTTAGGTTTTGTCTTGGAATTGTTATTGATTTTAGTAAATAGTTGGCTCTTTTTTGTTTGTTTGTTTGAGACAGAGTCTCACTCTGTTGCCCAGGCTAGAGTGCCATGGTGTCCACCTAGCTCACAGCAACCTCAGCAAACTCAAACTCCTGGGCTCAAGCAATTCTCTTGCCTCAGTCTCCCGAGTAGCTGGAACTACAGGTGCACACCACAATGCCTGCTAATTTTTTTTATTTTTAGTAGAGACAGGGTCTTGCTCTTGCTCAGGCTGGTCTCATACTCCTGACCTCAATTGATCCTCCCTCCTCAGCCTCCCAAAGTTCTAAGATTACAGGCGTAAGCCACGGCACCCAGTTGAATTGTTGGCTCTTATCCTGCTGTGTTGCCTGTGCCAAGTGCTTCAATATATATTACTTCCTTAAACTTTCACAAAGATCCCTTCAAAGAGGCATTATCATCATAATCTCCATTTTACAGATGAGGAAATTAAGAATCAAAGATGTAACCAGTCATGGTGGCTCATGCCTATAATCCCAGCACTTTGGGAGGCAAAAGGCAGAAGGATGCCAGAAGTCTGAGGTTGTAGTGAGCTATGATAATGCCACCGCGCTCTAGCCTGGCCAATAGAGCAAGATCGTGTCTCAAAAAAAAAAAAAAAAAGAAAAAGAAAAAAAGGAATCAAAGAAGTTAGTGGATTTGCCGTTACAGAGTTCTGGACACCAGAAGTCAAGTCACATGTCTCTCACTTCTATGCCCTCATTATTTTCACTGGGCTACATGCAAAGAGGAATTTCTTCATTGCTTTTCTCTGCCCTTTGAAATAGGTTTCTGGAAGGTGGAAGTGGCTAATGTTGCCTTAGTTGTTTTTAAAAAAGTGAAGGTTCACATTAAACAGGGAGCAGAAAGGCACAAACCTGGGACCTTGGGTTACAGAAATGGAAAGGAATTCTCAAATCATTTCAGCCTTTCCAGCATTTTTAAGTCCTTTGGCCTGTGACCACCCATTTCTCTGCAGCACTTAATAACACAGATCCTGAGTCCAGTGTGTGTCATACTCACCTGTGTGCGTGTCAATGCGAAAGAGGAGTTTAGGTTTCCCTGGTGTGCACATAAAGAGAAATGACACTTACGGAGCACCTCCTATAAGCAAGGCACTGCTTTCTGTGTGACATGAGACAACTCATTAAATCCTTACAACCCATCTTTGAGGTTGGACTATTATTTAGAGGAGGATACTGAGGTACAGAAAAGTTAAGTAACTTGCTTAAGGCCTCATAGCAAATAAATAGCTTGGGTGGAGGTGGGGAATGCAGACTTGGGCAACGGTACCAGGGCCAAACTCACCACTGTCAGGCGCACGCTACTTCGCTAGAGTTCTTCTTAGTGTAGGCTTGGTCTTGATACAAGGACCTCAATCCTCAACGCAGCCAGTAATTGTGGGGCGAAGGCTGAGGGAGGGAAATGGGAGGGTTGCGGGTGCGAGTTCCTGGGGCAGGCTCTCTCGGGACTTGAGCTTCTGATATTTAAGTCCATTTACTGATGAATTTCAGAAAAGCAGTTAGACAGAAAACCTGGGTGTCCCCAGCATTCCAACTTTTGCCGACCCTTCGCCACGCGGTCGCGGAGTTGTGTGGGCGCTTCTGCCTGCCCGCCACAGTGGAGGTCCTGGGGCCTGCCCGGAAGAAACATGTTTCCCATAATCACTGGAGTCACGCTGTAGAAAAGTCCCTCCAGGGTCCCAGCTCTTTGAAAAGGCAGGGCGCTGATCTCCACAGAGCAACGTCTGGGAAGCGACACTTCAAAGGTGCACAGCTTGTCAGGAAATCTCCACCTGGGATAAGATTTTCTAGCCGCAGGTCCCTACTCCCGGAATCCAGGCCTACGGGGAGGGAGGTCCGCGCGTTCTCGGCAAGGAAAATGTCGCGTGCGAGGCCGACCTCGCTCGCCATGGAGCCCGCCCTGCCCCCGGCCTTTCCCGCCGCGTCTAGCGGCTGCCCAGTCCTCGTCCTCCTCCGCGCGTATGGCGGAGACCCGGCTTCTCCGACCTCGCTGAGCAACTAACCCGACACACTGGCCGCGAAAGGCGGAAAGTCCAGATCCAGGTCCAAAGTCTATGGGTCCAGGATCTCTCCCAACAAGCCCTTGGCTGGAGCATCCCACCTTGACATCCCCTGGCTTACAAGATAGGAGACGGGTGTGTAACCTTCTTTAGCTGGTTTCTTCAAAGAAAAAGGGAGGCGGAACGAAAGGGGCTGTGGGCCTAGGAGTGACCATAGGTCCAAAAACCAATGTTTATTTTCCTTTCCTTTCTCTTAAACATAAAAATCTCCTAGCCCTACAAGGCCACTAATGCTTAGGACAGAGTCGCACGAGGAACCAGAAACCCTCCGTGATTTTCGCGGGTGTCTCACGTCTGGAAGCCTGTGGGCGCGCCGAGATTGGGTCCGCGGTTATGTCCCCCTTCGGGGCTGCGAGGCAGCAGCGAGCCGAGCAGGGCGGGCTAGGGAGCGTAGAGCCACCGGGGCAGGGCCCCGCGCGCCAGGCGCCTGCGGGATTGTGCTCGCCTCGCGTCTAGGAGGGCTCCCGCGGGGTTCCCCGAGCGCACCAGTAGGAAAATAGAGGGTCGTCTGGGGACTCTGGACAGAGCACCCAGCCACTTTTAGGGCCTAGACACTTAAGGTCTGGGCCTCTGCTCCTTCCTCACTCGCCAGCCGCCACTGCCCTCTGGCCCCCAGAAATCGAGCGGGCCCTGCGCGCTGGAGAAGGCTTGGGTTTGCGCGGCGAGCCAGCGGAGGACAGAGGTCCAGAGTGCAGCCAGTTACACCACACAGGCGGACTGGACTCTGGGACCGCAAGTGAATACTGCCGCTTTTCAGTTCAAAGTGTGAAATTTTCCAATGCAGAGTTCATCTCGGTTCAACCTCCACGCTGAGCACCCCAGAACTAGCAACAAGACATTGGGGCAAGTAAGACTTTGGGTGAGGCCCCCCGGGAGCAAGTCTGTGGGAAGCTTTGGAGAGTCTCCTAAGGAGGGTCGATACAGGTGGTCCCTTTTCCATGCGGAGAAACGAAGGTTTCAACAGAAGCGTCAACCTGCACTCTCTGGGCACAATCGGTGGCCCCAGGCCCTTTGGTAAGTCGTTCTTCCTTTTCTGTAACCCTCCCCATGCTCCATCCATCCGACGAACTGCTCCCGTTGGGCGTTTCCAAGATCAAGCCCGTAAGGGTCCCCTTGTTCCATTTCCTAGGATGCTTCCAGCCGGGTCCGGCCCCACCCCCAGCAACTCGGGACCACGGGACTTTAAGGGCATCATCATTCCGCTTGATGGGCGGCTGGCGACGGGGATGGCGCTGGCAGCCCAAAGGCCTTGTAACTGGCCCAGCAGACTTACCTGTTACCTGCCTGTGTTGTCACCATGCATAGCCTCAGTATTTCCTGTGAATTTTGAAAGTGGGGACCAAGACTCAGACAGGAAAGACGTGAGAGGCTCACACATCTGAGCTTGCCCAAAGCCCTACCTCCCACCCAGTAGGCTTTCTCTTGCCTGCCATGTGCCAGGAATGCAGGAACAATGGCCACAATTTCTTGAACATAGCAAATAAAATAAATCTCAAGCGGTTTTATAGTCTCCTGTGAGCTTTATAGCACCCCAATGAAACAGTTTCTATTATACCCATTTAACAGATGAGAAAACTGAGATGCAAAGAGATTAACGAATCAATTACCTGAGCCCCAGCCAAGAAGAGCCCAACATCCCCTCCTGCTTTAATTTTGGAGGGTGAGAGATAGAACGTGTTGGTAAGGGAGGCAAAATGCTGCTCTACTAAACTCCCTGATCCTTTCCATCTCCAAGATCACCCATCAAACAAGCTCTGGCCTGAGGACTTCCACAGCTCCTGCTGGGAAAGGAGAGGATGGAGGCAGAAGACAGGACAGGACTAAGGACACTGAGCCTATGGAAGACTCATCTCATCTGGATCCCAATCTTGGCTCTGGATGTTTTAGCTGTGACTTTGGCTAAGCTGTGTAATCATTCTCAGATTTTGTTTTCTCAGCTGTAAAATTGGAATAATGCACAAGGCAGATGGGCAATTCTTAAGAGTGTTGTGAGGATTAAATGGAGAGAATTTTTTTTCTCATCTTTCCCCTGGGTTTCCCTATGCCTGGCACAGTGCCCCGAATATAGTGAAGCAGCACAGGCTGCACCATGCATTTCCCACTCTGCCCTACCCGTAGCCTGATTCCTCACAGGCCCAGGTCTGAGCAGGCAATCAGCCTCTTCTCTGTCAACCCCAGCCCTGCACCAAGTAAGGCTCTGAGAAGGCATGGGGGGGGGATTGGCCTCAGTCTCACTCTTTGGGACTCAGAGAGCAGCAGGCTAGGGAGGGTGAGGGTAGCGAGTGAGGGAGGGAGAAGGAGGAGGCCCTTACACTCCCCTCTCCTTCCTATCATAGCGTACAGTTTACTCTAGTGCCAGGCCCTAGTGTGTACTTTAAACATACTGTATTAACTCAGTCTTCCCAACAATCCATTGCAGTAGGACTATTACTATCCTTATTTTATGAAGAAACTGTCAGAAAGCAACCTGATTGTATTTATACCACAAATGAACAGTAGAACAGGGATTTAAACCAAGAAGCTATATAGCCTCTCACATTGGGAGAGTGGCTAATGTGGAAGGGACAGAGGCACCCTTCGCTGAGAGGAGGAGAGCAGTTAGAGCCTAAATCTGCAAGATCTTCCCAGGACTCCCAGAAGAGGAGCTCTGCATGCCTGGCCCGGCTCCCCACTGGGCCACTGTCTGGGAGGCTGCATCTTGAGGCTGCAGCTCCATCCCAGCCTAATCCTTGTTCCTGGGCCTTGAGCTAGTAATAAACCACTAGGAGTCTTAGGTCTTGCTGTGCCTGACTCTGAGCCTGTCCCCCACCCCAGCCCTCCTCTGCCTTGGTCCACCCCTCTAACCTCTGGGCTGCTTCCCTCATCAATCTTTCACCAGTTCCATTCCATAACTGTCCTGGGGGCCTCTCTAGGCTCAGGTCTCTTCACTCTGCACACCTCCAGTTCTTTTCTCTGCTTCAGAAAACCCGTGCCCCAGCCCCACCACACCATACAGTACCCCTTTTCTCTCCAAAGACCCTTCAGGGAAACAGGACCAGCGCTATCTCCAGGCCATTTCTTTTGCATTTATTTGTGGTTTTGTTTCTTGGCCAATGCGAAGAGGGAGAGTTGCAAGTTCTGGGTTCCAGATGATTGATGTGAACAGAGCCTGGCCCAGGAAAGAACTCAGTACCCCACAAATCCAGTTTCTTGACACCCCCTTTCCCAGCACCAGGTCCCTACTGGAGCCCCAGCGCAACCAGGCCCTGAACTTGGGCCACTGCCTAGCGGTTACCCCTCCATTCCTTGCCCACCGACTAAGGGTAGAAGTTGAGGCAGG
The DNA here is from genome assembly GCA_963575035.1 of Avahi laniger. Lineage (NCBI taxonomy): Eukaryota > Metazoa > Chordata > Mammalia > Primates > Indriidae > Avahi > Avahi laniger. Next base: position 110,409 of record CAUYSK010084601.1, read on the forward strand.
TGTTTCCTGGCAGGGGCTTTCCTCTTCTGGTAACGGAATCTCTACAGCCTTGTTGGCCTCACCCAAGCTGGCCTTCCTGACAGCAGCCCTGGCTCTTCTGGAGTCTTTGGCCTCTTCACCCAGTCGTTTATTTATTTATTTGTTCAGTCAACAAACATTTATTGAGTCTCTACTCTGTCCTCAGCTCTGGAGATCCCTAGCTAAAATCCACCACTTGCCCTCCCAGACCACGCAAGTTCAAGCTGGTGAGAGGAGAATAAGGGAGTCTCTGAGAGGCAGGAAGAAGAAATCAAGGAAGGCTGCCTAAGGAGGTGACCACAAAGACAAATAGGAGTTGGAGGCCAGAGAAGCCAATGGGGGCGTTCCTGAATAGCCCTTTGGGCTCCGCTTCCACGTGACCTCTCTCAGGACTGCCTGGTAGTCAGAAAGGCAGTGGCGGGAGTCTAGGGGTCGGAGTCCGTCGAATACCTTTCCAGGCTGATGACCTCGAGCTAGTCACCTCACACATCCCTGGTAGCCTCCTACAATTTGGCCAGCAAAACTCTGTCAGTCCACTCACAGAGGTGGCCAGCTCAGGAGAGGGGCAGACATGGATTGCCCAGCCCTTGTCTTTCCTATGCATTCCAGTGGCGGGACTCAGCTTTTCTAAAACACAAATCGCCCCCGCCCCAGGTGACTCAGACCGTCAGAGGGAGTGAGAATTTTTTGCAGAATGTATGAGGGTGGGGAGCGGGTCACTCAGGCGAAGGCCAGGTGCAAACAGTCGCTGCGGAGACTGCCGCCTTTAAGCTTTTTTTCTCATTCCCGTCTCCCAGCTTCTTTCCTCCATGGAGCCCTTTTGGAAATCTCAGGCAACATGCATCCCAGGCTGTCTTGAGCGGCGGCAAGCAGCTCCCCGCGCCTCTTCTGGCGTCTTGGTTCCCGCGTCTGGGCGGTGGAGGGTGGGGGACACTGGGTGTCGCGTCCCCCTGTGGTGGCTCCGGAGATGCGCGACTGCTGCTGCCGAGACTGCTGTGCAGCAGCAGTCTCCTCCCGCGCCTGGCGTTACTCCCGCCTCGGCTGCTCCAGAAGGCCCTCGCTGCCATTGCAGAAAACGCTGGGGCCAGCCCTAGGTGCCCTCTCGCCTGGCAGCCCCGCCCCGGGGGTGCAGAATGCAGGGAGGTGTTGTCAAGGTGAGCGTCTCCTGGCTGCATAGCCCCGGGGCCCAAGAGCGGGGCGGAGGCAGAACTCCAGAAAGCAGAAGTGCACGTGTTAGAAGCAGCCACCCGACAGCCCTCCACAAAGCTGATCCTCCCAAAGGGGGAAAAGACCTGCCTGGGAGAGGCCCTCAAACGGAGTCGGAGTCGGGTTAGAGGCCACCTCCCCCCTGACGTCTTCTGTGGCCCTGAAGTGCAGTTACCCGAACCGCCTCCTTCTGCCTGCCCGAGAAGAGCGGAATTGCTGGGGAACCTGCATCTTCCTTGTTTGGCTAACATCAAAACAGATCTACCCCCATGGGTGCCCCCGTTGGGGATCTCCAGAGAGCACTAACTCAGGATCTGGGCAGTGTGATACTGAACTCCAGAAAAAGTGTTCATTCCCCATCCCAGTTCACCCCTCTGCAAAATAGGGAGAATGATGAAACTACCTCTTAAGCGCGTAGTGAGAATTACATGAATTAATGCGTGCTTTTGACAGTACAGGCAAACGGAAAGTGCTAGTTTTAACTGCTCTCTTTTCACCAAGATAAAAAAAAAAAAAACGGGGTAGTGGGATATAAAGACAACTCATAGGAACTCTTATTTTAGTCCCTCGTGCCCCTCCGCAAAGCATTCTGCCCAGCACCTCTGACTCCCCCCACCCCGCCCCCAGAGAATATAAGTCAGACCTCGTGGTCAGAGAGAGCAAACTAACTCTGCGTAGGGGTGGGGGTGGGGGTGAGGTTGCAGCTGAGATATCTGAGGCCCAGCCCTGCCCTTCTATAGCTTCCACTCCATAGTGTAGCCAGAGCTAACCCTCCTCCTCCGCAAAAGCTGCAAACCCAGCAGGATATCCGCAGAGATTTGCCAAGTCTTGACTTGACGGTGGAAACAATGGGGCGCCGCCGCCCTGA